>SZWC01001627.1:147013-186681 GCA_023375785.1 Penium margaritaceum
CTTGGTGCCCATGGCTCGCAGTACATATGACTGCGGGCACAGCTCATTTTTTTCCCTCTCCACGTTCCATCTCTCCAACCCACACCCCCCCCCACTCCCCCCCCCCTCTTCTCACGTTTGGCTGTCTTGTCAGCTGAACTTCTGCCAATTAGTTAAAAAGGGTTAAAAACATGTGAAACACGTGCGAATATCGATGTGCCAACAATCCCAGCCGCACTGCGAAAAACCAACGCCAACAACTTTCGGCGTTTACCAGCCGCGGCCCTGAATAAGCGAGCGACAACCAGCAGTAACCACACTTCGCCGGCAAGCAGGACATGTACAGATGCCGCCGGCCCTAAATAAACCGAATGCGGACAGCACAACTACCAGACATGCTGGCCGATCCGCGGGCATGCACCGAACCGAATCGTAGTCATGCACTTTCCAGACATTTGAGGAGTCAGCTGACTGTGACGGAGTGCCACGTGGTTTCAAAAATACATCAACGCATGAAGTTGACATGGCACATTCAGGAATGCTCTCCTTACAGTCTGAGTGGGAAAAACAGAGAGGGCAGCTCAACCACGGTTACAGTTTGGAGCAAGGATAACTGTTTACGATACTACGATGGAAAGGAAGCCATAAAGCACTCCCTGGATCAAATTGTCACCTTCCCCGCATATTTTCTATAATCTCCCAATCATGCTTGACCTTCTACTAGGACCTAGCAAACCTCGCGTCTTTAACGAAGGGTACATTCTCGTTGAAATCTCATTGTGTGTGATCTTTGTAGCGATCCGTCGTCCCTCCACACGTAAATCATATGTGTTTTCTTTCCCATTTCCTTAAAAAACACGCGGAATATCTTTATCGTCCTACTATATGGGAAGTGAAAACAAACTCGTGCCAAACAAACTTGATTTTGGAATTCCTTCAAGGTCGGACCATTGAAAAGCTCCCACTTTCGTATTTGAACAGATTCGTGCCCCCCAATATATAGATGCATGCCAGAATGCTCCCGGTCAAGCGTTGTTTTGACGCTCATTTTGTGTCCATGCAAGGTGGCATGCATGCCTTGTCGACTGCTGACATTCGCATGCCCATCGAACAATCACAAACCCCTCTTTTTAGGGGCTTCAGCAACTCAAGGGGGCGTTTCGCTTGCTCAAGGGGGCGGCATGGGAGATCGAAGAATCCCCATGCGTTGTAAGGGAACCCGCTAGGCCTCGCGAGAGCGGAACCCACGTAAAGCAAAAACCTTAAAACCTCTAATGCAATTTGGGGTGTAGTTAGATTAGGTTTTGCATGGAAAGCGCGGAATTTTTCTTGTTGTAAGCACAAAAACCCATGAGTGTTTTCTGACTGATTACAAAGGGGTGATCTTGGTGTATCACAACTCTCGCATAGAAGCAATGACCCTATGAAGAGCGACAACGACCCATGCAAGGAATCTTTGTTTCTCTCCTTCTTTAAATGGGGGGCATTTTTCAATTTGTGGTCCAATGTGGGGGCATAAAACCAATCGATTACTTCTTTAAAGAGTAGTTGTCTAAAAAACATCTATAGTCCGCTTTGTAAATCACCCTCGTATGGAAAAACTTACACCTCTACCCTCCACATTGTACTCTCTTCTTCGGTCAAATCCCGCTAACCCCTGATGAGCGGATGGAGGGGCTTTTGTGGCACTGGGATAGCCACCCTTACTCCCTACCTTGGTCGGTTACGCCCAGAGGCAAAAGAGAGGAGGGACGAAGATGTTCAAATTGAATAAATGGAGTTGGAGCTTGGAGAGAGCTTTGGAGTGAAACTTGGAGGTTCGCTGTGTAATGAGGTCAACGGAACTCACTTCTCCAATGTTGCAAAACCTACACCCCAGTCGGCACATTTTAGCAACAAAAACAACATGTTACCTATTTCCTTCAAGTTTGTGCCACAAACTTGGAAGGAAAATCTTCTTCTACAGTTGAATGTGATTTTCACTGCTTGTAACAAGTACGTGGAGCACAAATGTCGGGAGAACAAACTCAAAGGCATGGTTGAGTACCTAGTATTGTGAAGTTTTCTTTGGAACTACGAAGTTAGATTGCAATCTAGCAAAAAGCCTTTACCACCAATCTACAATAATTCCCCCTTGGTTATTGAATTTGTAGTTAACATATCAAAACTTAGTTAAAATCCCTCAAAATCTAGCATGATGAATATGTGAAACGACATACAAAACATAATTCAATGTTCCCTCGCACATTCTCTCATTAATCCAATTTGCATGTATTCCTACAAGTGGACATCAGAATGTGTATTCATTAGTGGAATTAGTTTACTTAGCTCGGAAACATGGGCATCACTGATCAACATGAAACAACACGTCTTGCACAAGACCTTGAACATGTCTTATTTGTATTAAAGGGTCTCATAATGTACAAATCTGATAAAAGTGGATCACCTAAAAAACATGCTTTCATTCATTTTGTAAGTTCATAGTGCATAACGAGTCTTTCAAACAAGCTATTACCTAGTAGCAGCCAGTGTACGGCATGAATATGTATGCACACATTGATGCATTTGTTGGCATTGATTTTGGATGGAAAAAGATAACACTCTTTCCATACATTCTAAACGCAGGCATCCCATCCGACTCCAACGAATGTATTGCTCATGCCATCTAAGTTATGTGGAATTGTTTCACAATCAAATCCTTACTCATTCCTAATGGACATAGTAAATGGATGAAGAGACCCCTAATCCCCATTTTTGCACATTCAAAATTGGTACATGAGAAAACAAGTGTTGAATTTTCATACGGAGCATGCAAGTGTATCTTCCTTGAAGCACAACTCAAACAAAAGAAAAGATAACATTGCACACATTGTTGCAATCCATGACATCATTTGAATACATACTGCTCAAATGTGCCTTTTTTTGTCGGCAAAAGAAGATAACACAATTTCATGAAATACTTATTGTTTGTCATGTGCTTTGATGTAAGGCATTTTGGCAAAGTATGATAAACTACGCTTGTTTCTTGAATACATCGTTTCATTATGACAGACATCCACCAAACAAACTGATGTGGATCAGGATCTAGGCAAGGATTATCTCTGAGTGCAAGAAAACCTTGTATTATCCCGAGTAGTCTAGATGGAGGTCCATGGTCCTGGTCCATCGGATCTTGAGCTAGATGATTAAGATTCTTACCATGGCTAACCAAGGGTTATGAAGGTTGCGATCATGGGAGTAAATTTGTACGTCCCTTATCACATCTTCAACAATTGAGTGTACATGATTTTCTCATCCCTTTTCTCTATCCTCGAGTTCAGAATAGAATCATAAATATCATTTGTATGCTCCATTGGCCTGTCAGTTGTGTGATTTATACTTTGTGATGAACACGTGGCAAGACACTTAAAGGAGATACGTAAAAAAAGTAGAAGAATGGTTGAAGGTATGGATGATTATAAAACTTCTCTATATCCTTTTACTCAACTGAAAATTGTTTTATCCACTTGATTTCATAGAGACCTGATGGTCTTGGTCTGATTGGCAAGGTGTTCATAGGAAATTATTGGAGCTCGTGTTGGGAAAAACATAATGGGAGCTCTCATTTCAAGTCCTCCAACATCGCATACAAGTATCACTGGACCGCGACCACGAGGCATGACTCACGCCTCATGGTGGTCCAGCATGACTGCCATGGGGCATGAATCATGGACAAACAGGCTATGGTTGTTATGGTCCAGATTGGATTTGGACGATCGGCATGGACGTAGTTGAGCGTGACAACGAGATATCTGCAGTTCAGAGGTCAGATTAGTGGATCTTTGGTGTTGTTGCTTGTTCCCGACGATCTCGTGCTGCTTCCTAGATTCAATTCCAGCTCATAAACATGCCAAAACGGTGTGACGAGGGCAAAAACAGCATTAGCAACACGAATATCAATAATGGAAGCAACAGAAGCATCATGCGTGTGTGTGTGTGTGTGTGTGTGTGTGTGTGTGTGTGTGTGTGTGTGTGTGCATGCTTGTGCACATACCGTGCGAGTGCATTGTCCATTATGTGCATGCAAGCAGACCTTTGTGCATGCATGTGTGGGTTGTTGTGTGTGCATGCATGCTTGCATGTTGCTTGCGTGCATGCGTATGGAGCTTTGTGCGTGCTTGCACATTTGCATGCGTACTTGCAAGTATGCACGAGTGCTTGCGGTTTGCGTGCATGCATACCTCTCCCTTCTCTCTCTCTCTCTCGTTCTCTCTCTCTCTCTCTCTCTCTCTCTCTCTCNTCTCTCTTACTATATTTTTTCCTCTCTCTATGTCCTTTCCTCTTTCCGTCCCCTCCACCCTTTCTCCCTCCTTCCCCCTCTTCCCTTCTCCCTCTCTCCCCATGTATTTTCCCTCCTCATTCCCTCCCATCCTTCTTCTCACTCTACCTCTCTCCCTCCCCCCATCCAAATGACCTTCTCATCGTCCCTCTCTCCCTCCCTCCCTACCATCTAACCTCCCTCCCTCCCTTCTTACATCCTTCCATCCATCCCTTCCGCCCCCCTCACTTTCCCCTCCCTCCCTCCCTCACTTATTTTCTCCCTCCCTCACTCTCTCCCTCTCTCCCTCCCTCCCCTCCCTTCCTCACTGCCTATCATCCTCCCTACTCCCTTTTTCCCTCCCTCCATCCCTTCCTCTCTCCTCCCCTCTCTTCATCCATCCCTCCCTCTCCCCTCCCTCCTCTCCTTTCTTTCTCATTTTCTCTCTTTTATGTGAAATCTCTCTCACACACACAAACACACTCTCACTCGTTCACTCACTCAATCACGCACTCACTTACTCACTCAATCACCCACTCACTCACTCACTCACTCACTCACTCACTCACTCACTCACTCACTCACTCACTCGCTCACTCACTCACTCACTCACTCACTCACTCACTCACTCACTCACTCACTCACTCACTCACTCACTCGCTTGCTCACTCACTCGCTCATTTACCATCCGACCTTCTCATCCAATCCCTCATACCCACCCACGCATACCCACTCAATAATTCTCTTAATATCTCTCACCCTCCCTTTGTATCAGCCGTGGGCTGTTTTGCAAACATCTTCTAAACCCAAAATTTTGCCCCTTAGAAATTGTAGTCCAAGGAGGAGGAGCGTATGGTCACCTCAACCATTTTTGTTGAAACGAACCGTGCCAAAGATGGCAGTAGTCATCATAGGGCATGCACATAAAGCATTAATCCTACCCTAATCGTTCCACGTGGCATTGCCACGCTGGAACAGGACCCTAGCGCCAAGCTAGGAGTGGAGGAGGAGTGACACAATGGATTTTCCATCGCGACACTCCTTTCACCTAGAATCTGGCCATGGATTTTTTGAGGCAAGAGTCGAACCAGAAGCTAGCCTATTATGTTTTTCCGGGCTTTGGCTCCTTGAAACTTGAGCGTCGAGTAGCCAAAGCACCCAATAACTGTTTATCAACCAGTAAAACCATAAAAATGATCCGTTCGCTACATCCTCTCTTTCCCTCTCACTCTCTTTTAGAATAAATCTCTCTTCCTCCCCCTCTTGCCTCCTCTACTTTCTTTCCTTCCTTCCTCCATCACTCTCTTCCCATTCCTTCCTCTATCCCTTACTACCTCTCACTATCTCTCTTTCCCTCCTCTTCTTTCTTCTATTCTCTCCCTCTCTTCCTCTCTCCTTTCCTCATTTCCTCTATCCCTTGCTTCCTTCCTCCCACTGACTCACTCACTCAGTCACCCACTCTCTCACTTACTCACTCACTCACTCACTCACTCACTCACTCACTCACTCACTCACTCACTCACTCACTCACTCACTCACTCACTCAATCACTCACTCACTCAATAACTTAATGACTCACACTCACTCACTCATTTACTCATTGACTTACTCATCCACCCACTTAACTATCCATCCATTAACCCATCCAACTATCCATTCACTCACTCTCTTACCCACTCATTTGCTCACTGACTAACTCACCTACTCACATATTCATTCATCCATCCATCCACTGAATCACACTCTTACTTCTTCACTCACTCACTCACTCACTCACTCACCCATCCAACCATCTACCCACCCACCCATCCACCGACCCACCCGCTCACACCCTCATTCACTCACTCACTCTCATATCCACTCACTCACTCACTCACTCACTCACTCACTCACACACTCACTCATTCACTGACTCACTAACTTACTCACTTACTCATCCACTTAGTCACTCACTCACTCACTCACTCACTCACTCACTCACTCACTCACTCACTCACTCACTCACTCACTGACTCACTCACTCATTCACTCACTCACTCACTCACTCACTCACTCACTCACTTACTCTCTCAGTCACTCATTGACTAATTGTCTCACTCACTCACTCTATTACTCATACATTTATTCACTTATCCATGCACTCACTCCCTCACTCACACACTCACTAACTCACTCACTCACTCATCCATCTACCTATCCACCCATCTACCCACCCATCCACTCACTCACTCACTCAATTACTTACTCACCCACTCACTCCCTCACTCACTCACTCACTCACTCACTCACTCACTCACTCACTCACTCACTCACTCACTTACTCACTCATTAAGTCAATCACTCACTCACTTACTCACCCACTCACTCATTCACTCACTCACTTACTCACTTAGTCATTCAGTCACTCACTAACCCACCCACTCAGCCACTCATCCACCAACCCACCCTCGTACTCAACCACTCAGTCAATGACTTACTCACTCAACCACTCAGTCACTCAACCACTCTCACTCACTCGCTTGCTCACCTGCTTACTCGCTTGTTCATTCGCTCACTCACTCACCCACTCACTCGCTCACTCACTCACTCACTCAATCACTCACTCACTATCCACCTATGGTAGCAAGTTCTTTCCAAAGTCTAGACAACGTTCCTCTAGTAGGACTAATGGAGACTAGAAGGATTCTGAGGTCAGTACTTGGATCCGTGCACACTCATGCGTGTACGTATACGTACACACATGTGTGTGTGTGTGTGTGTGTGTGTGTGTGTGTGTGTGTGTGTATGTCTGTGTGTATGGGTATGTATGTGTGTGTGTGTGTGCTTGTGTGTATATTTTTGTGTGCATGTGTACGTGCATGTGTACACATGCCTGTGTGTATACATGCGTGCATGCATATGTGCATACACGTGCGACTGTGTGGATGAGTACGTGCGTATGTGCATGGATGCCTGGGAGAATTCACACATTTGTATGTGGCTTTGTGTTTGCATGTAGACATTGTAGAAGCTAGAGGAACAGCTAGATAGCTGGACGGGGTTAAGCAACCCTGTAAACCTCCTAGTGAAGAAGACTGGTGGACAAAAGGCATCCAACCACAAGCGCGTTTGCGGAAGTGAAAAGATGTGGGTGGCATTTGAGTATTGCAATATTGCCTTCTGCGAAGGGCTCTACCACAAATGCCTCCAGCCACGGCACTTCAAGGCAGACTACCCCAAGGCGAACAATGGCAGTCAAGAGGCCGTGACATTGGCTTTAGCACAGAACCAAGTGATAGTGCGAGAGGTAGCTGTGGACAAGGTTAGAGACAAGGCTATGTCCATGGCTTGGAGGACCATTGAGGAAATAGACTAGGCCACGGTGCACATTTTTTCCTTTCTTAAGTGGTGTTAGTGGGGAATACTCGCGGATAAAAGTGGATAACGAGTGTGAGTTCATGCTTTCAAACGAGGATGTATAAAAACTCAAATTTCTAACAATTTCAAATTTCTTTGTTGTTTTTCCTCCTATCATTGAGCCTTATTCTGTGCTTGCAAACCGTTATTTCCCATTGAACCTTACATCTTTGGATGAGATGCATGATTGAACTTGCTTAGCGGTTGTCACAACGACCACTATACAAGAACTTGGCGATGTAGTGATTGAAGCAAACGTCCTCAAAGTGATGGATTCGTGATACCTTTGGTCAACGATCTTGTCACGGTCCAACTTAAAGACTCAGAAGGTGCTTGCAAAATTCACACATAGCCACAAGATGTGGATCCAAGTGGGTGAATCATGGGAGTTACAAAATCTATCCTTACTCGCTGAAAGTGGAGGAGATGATTTCTTTGTTGGCTTTGGCTTTACCCGACAGGTGGGCCACAAATTGTATTCAAGGGTACACGTAGAGTATCACATTGAAGGTTCTCAACCTTGTCAACCCACTTGACGTGGTTCTAGGTGACCCCTAACTCCACGACTACAAGCCTTTGATGTTTTTTGAATTAAAACACTTTTTTTTAAGAGAATGTTGTTTCACGTTTGCTCTGAGTATGAAATTGCCATCGACATAGCTTAAAGTCCATGCTAACTTGTCTGCCGTATAGGTCAAGAGATGTATTCGACAGGGTTGTTGATGTTTCTTGGCGTAGCTATAGAAAGTGGAGAACCAAGTGAAGGGAGGCACGCTGCAAGAGATGAAGTATCTATTGGAGGGATTCTTGGGTGAATCATAAGATCCACTAGCTCGGCTTGTATTAGAATGAGACATGGGCCACACAATCCCGTTACAACCAGATTCGACTCAACCGTTTAGACACAAGTACCCCAGTGAATTTTGAATTTGATGATTGAGTTACCGTACTGCTTGATGATTTCGTCTCCCAAAAGAATTTTAGGGGTGTAGTCTTGGTTCGTTTTGGGGAACAAATATTTTCTTGTTGTCGAATTGGATGAAATTACACCATGGAGTTGCCGTGAATTCGTTTTTTTCTGCCTTCGAGCAGTCGGTCTCGTCTCCGTCGCTCGCGTTTTCCGGTGTCGGTGGTCATCCGACACCGGAAAACGCGCGATCGCACTTTGGTTTTCGTTCGACAAATCAGGGTAGAACGAAGTGGACTAAAATAATATTTCGTATTCGTTTCAGGGCAAAGAATATTCTGGCCGGAGCCGAATAAATGAATTCGTCGTCCCGAATAGTTATTTAATAACGAAATCACCAGGCAGTAGGGTATTCAAAAGTTACTTCACAATATTTTTGGCATTGTGGAATTGTTTAGGGGATACTTTTACATTTGAAAAAAGAGGGGGTAGACCATTGAATTCGACGATTGGGTCTGTTAAGTTTTTTACTTTATATTATTTTGAGAAGGGTGTTCGATACGTGTGTTTTTGCCTCCAGTTCGAGTTCGAGAGCAACGATCATTCAACCGTTTGATGTTTTGGACGGTTGAGTGCTCTCTGCTCTTGCGTTTGACGTTCATCGTACGTAAATCATGAGGCAAGGAGCAATCTGTGGCCTCAAAAACCACCAAAATACACATCAAGGTGCATGGAATTGTCAGGAAAATTTGTTTTCTTTCCTGTATTGCCTGAACTAAAACAAGTCAAGGCATAGTGTCCAGTTTTGAATGTGACAGAATAGGGGGTAGACTACTGAAATCGAAAAAATGATTTGTGAATTAATTTAGAGGTACTTTTGAATTCGTCGAAAGTCCATTTCTGACAAATTTGGACTGCTAAAAGAGTTTTTTTCACATCAAAATCAAATTTCACTAGGGTATTGCCTTAGAAAGGTGAGAGGTGAAACACCAGATCAAATACTATCTAGCAAAAGGGTACTGTAGCGGGAGGGCCGGTTTGGCCCTCCCACCTCGCTGAAGCGAGGGGTGGTTGCGCACCACCCCTCGCGTCAGCGAGGCTGGCCGGCGGCCAGCAATTTGCTGGCCACCGGCCAGCTCGCTGCCGGCCGGCTGGACGGCCGGCGGCCGGCCAAGTGACCGGCCGGCCACCGGCCGGCCAGCCACCAGCCGCCGATCGCGGCCGCAGCCCGATCGGCGGCTGAGAGGCCACGAGGGCCTCGAGGGCGAGGCCTCGTGGCCTCGTGCCCTCGCCCTCCCCTCGCCCTCCTTGCAAACGAGCAAGAGAGGATGAGGGATAGGGGGAGCAAGGGTGAGGTCAATTTTGCTGGCGCGAAATCGCCAGCGTGCCTCGCACGCGACGATTTCGTGCCAGAACGACAAAACAAAACTCGAAGTTCGTTTACAACGAACTTCGACGTAAAACAAACGGAATAACTCGTGCGAACACACAAGTTCAAAGTAAAAACCCCCGGTTTGGGTCCCAAAACCAGGGGTTTGGTTAAAAATGGAAATGGACCTCCGGAGACTCGAAATGTTCGAGTCTCCCTGCTCTGGGTCGTTGATGATGATTGCCCCTAAGTCTTGCGAAGGGGGTAAACCCCTGACGCGAACTGAGAACGCCATTCAGCGAACTCCGACGACGACTTCAGAGCAAGAGTTGGAGACTGAGCCTATTACAGTGGTTCTCAGAGCCAGACGACTCTCGCGACTAAGGGTTCGACGGAAACGGCGGCTATGTCAGATATGACATGCCGCAGGCAGCTGCAAGCAATAGCAGAAACACCAGAAGGGACTACGGCATCCATACTTTACGGATTGAAGCGCTATAAAGTGCGCTACAGAGCTGGAAAAAACTTCTACTTGGTGGAGCCACTTCTTTCCAGCCTCTTCATACTTCCAGGGGGCTAGGAGGATTTTTGTGGGGCGGGTTGGGGAGTTCCCACCTCTAAAACCACAAAATCCTCCTCATTTTCAAGGCTCCTTCAAACCTCCTTCATCCAAAAAATTGGGACAGCGTCCCTCCCCAAGCTTAGGGACTCTCACAACCTGAGAGCATCCTAAAAAGAAGGAGGATGCCACCTTGGGGATTTTTGGCGGCTCCCCCAACGTCGTCGGCTCAAGGAGGACGCCGCCAAGGGGCGCAAGATGCGCAAAGAAGACTCAAGAGGAGGCCAAGGAAGACAAGAAGAGAGGAAGAAGACAAGAAGTTAGAAGAAGGATTGGAGGAGTTGCTAGGAATTGTGTAATTCCTCTCCCATTCTTTGTCTTAGCTTTGTGAGCGGTACTCACACTTCTTGTCAATTCCTTGTATTGTAATTTTCTGTTTTCCTAGGTACTAGTCCTTGCCAATCGCCGTGAATCACGGCTTAGGAAGTCTAGTTCCAAAAACCACAACCTTGTGCCGATGTGGCGGCCTAGGAAAATAGATATTGAATTTACAATTGCCTCACCGATCGTGAGAGGAAGGAGTTTGTGGGAGGCGATTCCTCCTTAACTTTGTGGGGTGATCCTCACAACGATCTTCATGTGCTAGTTGCACAAGTGCCGGACGAGATGGCAAGTGCCGGACCGTCTAAGGCCAACAAGGGCAAGGTGGTGACGTTCTCACCACACTTCCTTGGCGGACTCCAAGGTTTGGGAGCCGTCGCCGCGAGCACGATTGCCAACCCAAAGGCAACCGTACCGCCTAAGGCAACCGTGCCGCCTAATGCAACCGTACCTCCTAAGGCAACCGTGCCGCCTAAGGCAACCAACGCCAACCTCGGCGACACCGAGAAGCGTGCGGAGGCCGCAAAGGTGCTCGATGAGCACGTCGACGTGCACATGGGCGACCCCCATGCGACGCACGACGCGATGGAGGAGGATCTTCCTGAGGAGGACCCCAACGAAGAGCATGATGCCGACGATGGCGAAGGCGATGAGGATCGCGACCATCGCCATCGTCGTGCGGCGAACTCGAGCCGATTACTCAAGAAGGAAAAGGCGCTCGCCGCATCGCCTGAAGCTACCAACGGTAGCGAGACTGCCGAGAGCAACAAGGGCATTGAAAGCAGTCACACGGGAAGTTCCCGCGAGAACGAGCCGGACGACGATGCCGCAAAGACAATTCGCGATGGCCATTGTAGGCTTGCGGAGTTTGCTGCTGAGGTGGCACGCCGACTCAAGATCACCACCAACGGTGGAGATACGGCACCACTCGGAGGAGTGGGGGCGGACCCCCCTTCCTACGATGTGGCCCCAATGGGGCAGGGCAGCGTCCACTCGAGCGTCGTCGCCAACGACAGTATCCTTTGAAAGGTGGGACTCCTTGGAGGCATGTACGCGAACCGTACCCTCTTGCAGTGGGTAAGGGTGCATGGACAACGCGAGGCCCTAGAGGCTATCGCCGATGCTCTGACGACATCAGAGCTCAAGTTTGCGTTCGCCAACCTGCTGGCCCACGTCGGGCAGAGCATCACGGACCTTGACCATGATCGCCAGCTGCAGCGCCTGGCCGCCCATGAGGCAAGCCACCGATGCAACGACCTCGACAAGGCGTTGCAGAGCGTGACCCAGGTGCGGATGCAACAGCAAGCGTAGCGTGCCGCAACTGCGGATGCCACTGCCGGTGGCAGCGATGACTTGCCTACCTCGACGACTTCGGGGTCGGTCATGAACACGTCCTTCCTCCACAGTGTGGAGATCTTCCGGAAGGACGTGAAGTTGACCGACTGGCTGAACCGCATGGAGCATGTTCTACGTGTCCACAAGGCTCCACTCAGCCAGTGGGGCGACCTTGCCACGACGCGGCTTGAAGACAAACTCTTCAAGTACGTGGTCAAGGAGTGGACTGCACAACACCTGCACCTTGAGTTGCAGCCCATGCCGTGGGAGACTTTCTACGCAATCATGCGCAAGAAGTACACCCAATGTGAGGAGGCACAGCGCGCCTTCCACAAGATCAAGGACTTCAGGCAGCTGGGCAGCTCGCTCGAATCCTACTTGAGCGAGTTTACCGCACTCATGGAGGAAGCCGAAAGCTTCACCGAGGGCGATGGAACTCAGACGTTCAAGTACCTAGAGTGCATGCTGCTGGAGTACTTACGTGATGATCTCGCCAGTGAGAAGCTGAAGGATAAGACCACCACGACAGCCAGTGGCCAAGCTTGGACAAGCTGGAGGGCGTTGTGCGACTACATGAGTGAAGTGTGTTCGGCGAACCCAAAATACTACTCTGACACACGGCCAAACGCGCGTGTACATCAAGGGCGCGACATGCGCGTGGACGCTGCAGGGGCTGGTGGGTGAGCCGAACAGCAAGGCGGGGCCAAGGACAAGCAGCCTACAAACCCTCCAGCCAAGAAGGCTGGTAGACACAAGGGTCCCAACAACAAGCGCAGCCGTGAGAATGACGAGCTGCAGGCGGCGCGTGAGCGTCGCAACGCAGCCTTCCGCGAAGGGCTCTGCCACAACTGCATGCAGCCGGGCCACTTTAGGACTCAGTGCCCTGAGGTTGCTGGTGGTGGTCAAGAGGCCGCGGCGCTAGCTGCAGCAGCAGCACCTCATGGGGATGGTGCAACAGGAGGTCGCGGACAAGGCCGTGGGCAGGGTTGTGGTCGCGGCAATGGGCCCGGCCGTGGTAACGGACAGGGCCGTGGGGCGGGTTTTCCCCAACCCTGAGTGACGTCAGTGGGGACCAATCAGGGGTAAAACTGGATCACGAGTGTGAGTTCATGTTTTCAGACGAGGATGTTAGACAATTTGAGTTTTTGACGAGTTCAAGTTTCTCTGTTGTTTTCTCTCTTCTCATTGAACCTCATTCTGCACTTGTTGATCGACATTGCCCACTAAATCTTGCATCACCAGACGGGATGCATGACCGAGCCTACTTAGTGGTGGGGATGCCAACCATTGTGCAAGAGTTGTATAACACAGTGATTGAAGCAAACGCCCTCAAAGTGATGAGTTCAATCACATTTGCAGTACCTTTAGTCGACGATTTTGACCCAGTGAAATATAAAGACTGGAAGGTGCTGGCCGAATTCACACGTGCCCACAAGATGTGGACTCAGGTGGGCGAATCATGGGAGTTGTGATGCCCGTCGTACAGATTCTATGTTTATCACAGGCTCGGCTTACCGTCGTCGAGTCTGTTCACTCGGAAGAGTGGAGGCAACATGACGATGTAGTTCAAAGGACACCTAGCTGGTACTCCCGTGAACGTACTTGCTGACACTAGAGGAGACAACTCTTTTGTTAGCCTTGGCTTTACCCGTCAGGTTGGCTTGAAGTACGAGCCATCAAATGGCGCAGTTGTTGTCGGTGACAACCGTACGGTACCTGTGATCGGTACTTGTAAAGCAAGAATTTGTGTTCAAGGGTACACATAGAGTGTCACGTTGAAGGTACTCAACCTTCTTGACTTGTTTGACGTGGTGCTAGGCGATCCCTGGCTCCGTTACAACAAGGCTCTAATGTGCTTTGAATCAAAGCGTTTGATCCTTTGAAAAGGACAACACCACTTTACGTTGATTTCGAGTACGGAATTATCACCAAATTGACTCAAAGTCCATGCTAGCTTGTTTGCAATGCAGGTCAAGAGACGTATTCGACAAGGTTGTCGATACTTCTTGACTCAACTGTAGAAAATGGAGGACGACGTGACGGAAGACACGCCACAAGAGATCAGATCTCTATTGGCAGAGTTCTCGGATGTATTCCAAGACCCACCTGTTGGGCTTCCACCAGAAAGACACATGGGCCACACGATTCCGCTGCAACTGGAGGCGACTCCTTCGTTCAGACCCATAAATCACTTTAGTCCAGCAGAAAGGCGAGAGGCCGAACGCCAAATCAAAGAGTATCTTGCAAAAGGATCGAGCCAAGTAGCTCGCCATACGGTGCGCCGATCCTTTTTGTGAACAAAAAAGACAGTGGTTTACGCATGTGCGTGGATTACCGGGCGTTGAACAAGCTGACACTGAAAAATCGATTCCCCTTACCGCGCATTGAGGACCTTTTTGACCAAGTAACTCGGCCAGTTTGTTTGGTTTACCTGGATGACATCCTGGTTTTCTCCAAATCCATGGAGGAGCACATAAAACATCTGCGCAAAGTTCTCACAATCCTTCGGGAACAGAAGTTCTATGCGAAAGTGAGCAAGTGCAAGTTTGCACAAGATGAGCTCGAATACCTCGGACACATCGTCGGCAAGGACGGCATCCATGTTGACCCACAAAATGTCCAAGTCGTTGTGGACTGGCCACGGCCTGAAAATGTTGGGCAGATTCGGTCTTTCCTTGGCCTTGCAAACTACTTTCGACGGTTTATGCAAGGGTATTCGACCCTGGTAGCACCGCTAACCAGGCTCACGCGAAAAGACGTGCGTTGGGAATGGACATCTGATTGCGAGAACGCTTTTCTCAAAGTCAAAGAGCTTCTATCCACAGCACCCGTCCTAGCTCTTTTGGACCCATCGCAACCGTGGGAGGTTTGATGTGATGCGTCGATAGTAGGACTTGGAGCTGTCCTCATGCAGAACGGTCACCCACTTGCGTATGAGTGCCGAAAGCTCATCCACGCGGAAACGCGGTACACGACTGGGGATCAAGAGCTCCTTGCGGTAGTACACGCTTTCAAGATGTGGTGTTGCTATCTCAAGGGTGCTGAAGGGGGTGTGACGGTCGTGACCGACCATAATCCATTGGTGTTTTTCCAAACGCAACCAAACCTGTCAAGACAACAGGCGCGTTGGAGGGAATATCTGAGTCGATTCTCGTTCACATGGGAATATCGGCCAGGACGCATCAATGTAGCCGATCCACTAAGCTGACAGCCTGTGGAAATTAAAGCAACCACCGAGGTCAGTGGGTGTTTTATGGCCATTGCAACAGCAACCGTACAACCACCAGATCCCCCTGCACCTTTGCGGCAACCACCACGAGAGATTATCCACTACAACGGTTTTGTAAACAGGATCCGGATGGGATACTGTGTGGATTCTTGGTTTCAAGACTCTCAAAATCTGGAGAAGAACGGCTTGGTGGAGGCCGCAGGAATCTTCTGGCACGGAGAACAAGTTGTTGTGCCAAACTCGGGAGACCATTGAGCAAAGGTTATCTCCCAGTTCCACGACCCACCGGTCGCAGGTCACGTGGGACCCCGAAAGACCGGACAGGCACTCTCGGACCACTATTGGTGGCCAGGGTGGAGTGTCGAGATCCGTAAGTATTGCATGACATGCGACCCATGTCTTCAGAAGAAGGCTAGTAACAAGAAGCCTGCGGGACTCCTCCAGCAGCTTCCCATTCCTAGGACTCCATGGGAGTGCGTTAGCATGGACTTCATTACTGGTCTTCTGAACACGGCCCGTGGCCATGATGCAATACTAGTGGTTGTGGAACTTTTGACGAAGATAACACACTTCATTCCTACAACCACTGACGTGAACGCAGAGGAGACCACTCGTCTCTTCTTTGAGGGTTTCGTAAAGTACCGCGGCTTGCCATTACGCATTATCTCTGATCGAAATAATAAATTTGCTAGTAAGTTCTGGCAAAAGATGCACGAGTACTTCGGAAGTGAGTCGCAAATGTTGACAGAATTCCACCCTCAAACTAACGGACAAACAGAGCGCATGAATCGCACTCTGGAGCAGATGCTCCGCATGTACGTGGACCCTGCCATGCATGATTGGGACGAATTCCTAGCACCGGCAGAGTTTGCGGTGAACAACTCGGTGAACAAGTCCACACAGTTCACACCGTTTGTGTTGAACAGTGGTCGACATCCAGTGGTACCCTCTTCATTGGTGAAGAGTGGGAGTACAGGAGGGCAGGTTCCTTCCGCTCAAGCCTTTGCCGAGTGCATCGACTCCTTGTTACAGGAGGCGAAGGGTCACCTTCAAGCAGCTCAGGAGCGACAAAAGGCATATGCCGACAATGGTCGCCGAGAGGTCTCGTTTGACATCGGTGACAAAGTGCTGCTTAGCACTAAAAACCTTCGGCTGAAGTTGCCAGGGGCAATAAAACTTGTACCGAAGTGGATGGGGCTGTTTTCCATTGTGGCACGCATCGGGCCAGTGGCATACTGATTGCTACTTCCGCCGAGTATGAAGATACATGACGTGTTTCATGTGAGCCTACTGGCTCCATACACGGCAGAAGGAACCGTTCAGCCACCGCCAGCAGTCCTGGCTGCCGACGGCGAATACGAGGTCCTGCGCCTACTCCAGCACCTAGAGCGTACTCTTTGGTCGCGCGTTGTCAGGGAGTACCTCGTTCATTGGGCCGGTTGTGGACCTGAACATAATTCCATGGTAGCCCGAATCTCGGTTGCCCACAAGGGGTGGTCAACGAGTACTGGAGCGAGCTTGCAGCTCGCACAGATCGACGTGTGGCAGGAGGTACCACCTGATCGCAGAAAAGTGAACAACATTCCCACAGGGCAGCATTCATGAATAGCGACCATAGGAGGTTGGGGACGCCCAACATGGTTGTCGCGCGGACGCTCCAGCCTAAAGGGGGGAGGCCGCTAGCTGTGCTGACCTACAAGTTGCGGCATAGGTATAAGTTCCATGCACGTGTTCATGTTTAGCTGGTGATTGAAATTATTAATTTTCTTTCACAATGTTGATGACTCACTGACTGACAATCCTACTTGTTATTCATGAACCGGGATGGTTCATAATAAGTGGGGAGGAATGTAGCGAGAGGGCGGGTTCGGCCCTCCCACCTCGCTGAAGCGAAGGGTGGTTGCGCACCACCCCTCGCGTCAGTGAGGCTGGCCAGAGGCCAGCACTTTGCTGGCCACCGGCCAGCTCGCTGCCGGTCGGCTGGGCGGCCGGCGGCCGGCTACCGGCCGGCCAGCCACCAGCCGCCGATTGCGGCCTCAGCCCGATCGGCGGCTGGGAGGCCACGAGGGCCTCGAGGGCGAGGCCTCGTGGCCTCGTGCCTTCGCCCCCCCCCCTTGTCCTCCTTGCAAACGAGCAAGAGAGGACAAGGGATAGGAGGAGCGAGGGTGAGGTCAAATTTGCTGGCGCGAAATGACGAGCGTGCCTCGCACGCGACGATTTTGCACCAGAACGACAAAATGAAACTCGAAGTTTGTTTACGACAAAATTCGACGTAAAACAAACGGAATAACTTGTGCCAACACACGAATTCAAGGTAGAAACCCCCGGTTTGGGTCCCAAAACCAGGGGTTTGGTTAAAAACAGAAATGGGCCTTCGGACACTCAAAATATTCGAGTCTCCCTGCTCTGGGTCGTCGATGATGATTGTCCCCCAGTCTTGCAAAGGGGGTAAACCCCTGACGCGAACTGAGAACGCCATTATACGAACTCCGACGACGACTTCAGAGCAGGAGCTGGAGACTCAGCCCGTTACAGGTACATTGAGCCAAGTATCTCACCGTATGCTACGTCGATTGTTTTTGTGAATAAGAGGGATGGTGGTTTCCTTGTGTGCGTGGACTATTGGATGCTGAACAAGATGATGGTAAAAATTTGATTCCCTTTACCACTGATGAATGACATGACTGACAACATTCAAGCAACAAAAGCATTTTGTCCTTAGATTTTTCTCAAAGGTACCATAAAATCTATAAATTGGAAGATGATGTACCCAAAACAACATTTTAAAGATCCATGGAACATTATCAGTTTTGAGTGTTGTGCTTTGGGTTAACAAACGTCATGACAACCTTTGTAAGAAGAAATGAACTGAACATGCACAAAACAACTCGGTCAACTCGGTTCACCTGGATGTCATTGTGATTTACTCCAAATCAATGGAAGAGCACATAGAATGCTTACACGAAGTCTTTCCCATCCTCCGGGTGCAATATCGTGTAAAAAAGGTGAGAAAATGTAAGTTCACAAGAGATGGGATCAACTACCTTTGACACATAGCCGGCAAGGATGGTATCCTTGTCCATTCATGAAAGGTCTAAGCCGTTGTGGATTGGCCACACTGGTGAGATGTTGGGCAGGTAAGATATTTTCTCAGCCTTGTAAACAAAATTTGACAGTTCCTGCTAGGATATCTGACATTGGTAGCTCCGCTAACAACACCCATGCTCAAAGACGTGCATTTGGAATGGACACCTAAATACAAAAGCACTTTTTATCAAAGTGAAAGAAACCGTGACCATAGCATCCATGTTAGATCTTTTGGACCCATCACAGCAATATGAGATGTAATGTGATGCATGGATAGTAGGACTCGGAGCATTCCTCTTGTATGATGGTTAATAGTTACGTACTAGAGCTGGATGCTCATCCCAGTGGAAATGGAATACACAGCTGGTCATGAGCAATGATCATGACCGGCCACAATCCGTTGTATTCTTCCAAACACAACCGAACGTGTTAAGACGATAGGCGTGTTAGAGTAAATACCTGAGTTGAAAATCGTTCACGTGGGATTATCGGTGAGGACGCATCAACGTGGCCGATCCACTAAGACAATAGGATGTTGAAACTTAGGCAAAATCCGAGGTCTTAGAGTGTTGTACAGCCAATGCAATAGTTACAGTGCAGAAACTAGATTCCCCTACATCTTGACGGCAACCACATTTAGAGGTTATCCACTACAAAAACATTGTAAATAGGACCCTGATATGATACTGTGTGGATTCTTGGTTTCTAGACTATGAGCATTTGGACAAGTAGAGATTGGTGGAGGCTACGAGAATTCACTGGCATGGAGAACATGTCGTTGTACCGGACTCGGGAGACCTTCGACCAGAGCCTATCTCCTAGTTCCACGACCCATTGGTGGTAGGTCATGTGGGACCTAAAAAGGCCGGATAGTCATTCTCGGACCAAGATTGATGGTCAAGATGGAGTATCGATGTGTGTAATCATTGTATAACATGCGATCCATGCCTTTAGAACATGGATAGTAACAAACGCTTGCCAGATTCCAACAATTTTCCATCTTTGGGACTCTTAGGGAATGCATGAATATGGACTTTATCATTTATCTTTTGAACACCGCCCACAGCCACGATGTAACGCTAGTGGTTGTGGATGTGTTTACGAAGAGGACACATTTCATTCTTACAACCACTGACATGAACGCAAATGAGAACACTTATCTCTTCTTTGGGGATGTTTTGAAGTACCATGGCTTACCACTACACATCAACACGATTGAGGTAGAAAGTTTTTGAGTGATTTCTAGCAAGTTATGCATGAAGAAATTGGCAACGAGTCTAAAGTATTGACAGCATTTCACCCTCAAATTGACAAAGAATAGAGCACATGAATTACACCTTTGAGCAGATTCTTAGCATGTACGTTGACCTTGAAACAAATGATTGGGACAGATTCCTAGCACCACTAGAGATTTTGGTGAAAAAACTGGTGAAAAAATCCACACAGTTCACGCCGTTCATGTTGAATAGTGGTAAAAAACAATGTTTTCCTCTTTATTGGCGAAGAGTGGGGGTAATGAAGGATGAATTCCTTCAGCTAAAGCGTTTGTCGAGCATATATAATCTTGTTCATAGAATGTGAAGGGTCATCTTCAAGTAGCTCGACAATGATGAAGGGCATGAAGTTTTTTATGTGTGCTTGCTGGGTCCACAAAAAGCAAAAGGGACCATTCAGCCTCTACTGACAGTCCTTGCTACCGACAGCCAATACCAGGTCCTTTGCCTACTCCAGTACCGAAAGCGTACATTTTAGTTGGTCAGGAATATGTCATCCATTAGGCTAGTTGTTGACGTAAACATAACTCATGGGAGCCCAAGTCTTGCTTGCCCATTGGGGTGGCTAACGGATACTAGAGCAAACTGGTAGCTCGCACAAATTGACGTGTGGCAAGAAGCACCACCTGAGCACAGAAATAGCGGAGAACATTCTTATAGGATGACATTCATGGACAATGAGCATAGGAGGTTAAGGAAATCCAGCATGGTTGCCGCGTGGATGCTCCAACCTAAAAGGAGGAGGCCACTAATCGTGCAAACTGACATGCTGTGTCTTAGTCAAAAACTTGTGCACGTCTACATGTTTCGTTGGTGATAGAAATTATTGATTTTCTGTCACAATGTTAGTGTCTCATTATCTGGCACTCCTATAAGTTGGGTATGAACCAAGATGACTCAATAAAAAGAGGAAGAACTGTACCGGGAGAGCTAGTTTGGCAGTCCAACCTCACAAGAAGAAGAGGGTAGTTTGTATCCACCCCTCGCTATTACGAGGGCTGGCCGGTGGCCGGCCACGCACTAGTCGCCCACCGCCTTGGCTGAACGGCCAACGACTGGTCAGGTGGCCAGCTGGCCATCCGTTGGTGAGCTAGCAGCCATTTGATCAAGCTGGTGGCATGATCTGAGAGGCCACAAGGGCCTTGAAGGCGAGGTCTGTTGCATCATGCCCTTGCTATCGCTCACCCTCCTTACCAACAAGAGCAATCGAGGATGAGGATGCAATGAGCAAGTGAGGGGGTGAGATACGTGAGAGAATTCAGTACAAAATCACTCAATGTGCCTCACACGTGGCAATTTTGTGGCATCCCATCAGAAAACAAAACTCGAGTTTGTTTAGTTCGAACATCAAGGTTCACACATGAAAAGTGCAAGATTACGAGTTAAAGGAAAAAACGGAAATAGGCCTATAGAGATTCATAATATTTGAGTCTTCCTATACGGATTATTCATGAAGATTCCCCTGGATTGGATGGGAATGAGAAAACTTCCCCATTGAGCTCTAGGTGTCATTATAAAAATGGCAACTTCCGTGCAGGATTTGGAGACGCGGTCGTTATAGTTTCTCGCTATTGTACATTTGCCAGTGACATTTCTGACACCTGTCATCAATCTACACCTACTGCTAAATATAGATTATTCCATTATCTAAACTCCTTGAATCATTTTCTACTCCGCACCTCACCCCTATGAACCTTTACTATTATGGTTGGCAGAAGAGGCATTGCCAAGAGAATGAGGGTGAATTGAATGTGCACTTAACAATGTAGGGATGTTGTATTGATAACATGAAAAATGGGTACAACCTGGTGATACGTTGAAAGGTTGGAATGACCTGGCTAAGAGACTGCTAGGAATCTTCCTAGCCCTGTTGCTGCTGACATGGTTCCATTCTCTAGTTAGTTGACACACTAGCAAGCAAGCAGGTGTAAGGAACAACAAGGGTTAGGTTAGAGAGATGTGTAAAATTTCAAAATCTCCAATAGCTGAGTATTGCAGAGATGAATGGCACTTGCCAAGAACACAACATAAGGACCTGCCGTGGCGCATGGCAATGATTCATGTGGCAGTGTCAGATTCTCCTAAGACTAGTCCAAAACTACTGTTTTGGCTGTAGTTTTATGCAGAGACATCCAAACTCAACACTGTCTGAATTGAGAGATGCAAAATCTCAAGCTAGAGGGTACACCTAGTCACACCTACTGGTCCAGCATCAGTCAGGAGACACACAATGAAAAAGCATGCAAATTGTGCTAAAAATCCAATCCTACACGAGAATATTGGACACTGAAGAAAAACTAGAGATTTTCCTCGCAAGCACGCGGGGCACTACGATAGCTGTCTGGCAGCTGGTGGTGGGTTGGAACACCATCCCTTGATGCTTTGACACCAGCTGGGTCTACATCAAGGATCTCCAAGAGCATGAAAACCACCATGTGGTCACTGTAAGCTGTACAAGTTAATGGAGACGCTCACACAACAATAATGACTACAAGATTTGGAAATGGGGTTAACCTCCTGTTCCTGGACTTAAAGGGCAACGATGAATTAATTTCTTGAAAAGAAACATTCTAACTGGTTGGGTATAGCCTATAATTCAACAAAAATCCATGCCCGTATCCTTGAATCTGATGAGGTGTCTGGATCGTCTCAACAATGTCCTGTTTGATAGACCGCTTGATAGCTCAAATTCCTCCATTATGCGTTTGAACCGGCGAGTGGTGGAGTTTTTGGCTCACGGTTGGCACTTTAAGATGGATAAATGGTAGTGTAATTAATCTTGGAACTACAAGGTAGAAGAGTGGGAAGAGTAGAAGCTTATGGGGAGAACTCCTCATGTCATGCATGCCATGGATGAGACTTGTGGAACTTACACTTAAAACCAAGACAAGAGCGTTGGAGGGGGGAGAGAGTTCCTAAGCGCCAAAGAGTGTGCACCTCACTTGTGCATCATTCTAGCAAGGCCACGGTGCCACCTGGAGGTCGAGTCCAACCTCTCACCATCAAAACCAAGGGCGAATACTCATCGACTTACAGCCCAGGGATGGCAAGGTGGCCCCCTAAGGATCAGCACTCAAGAGCAAAGTCAGCTGTCCCGGAACCCAGATGCAATCATGGCAACATGTCAGGGCATCTTGAAGTTTCCAAGGTCAATCCTCCACTACAAGCATGAAAGAGAGTCAGGGATAAAGTGAAGATGTCATCATGTTATCTCAGGTCACATCTAGAGAGAGTGCAACAGCTCCATATAAAGACTAGTTCCATTGTGATGAGCTGCAGTCTTGAGAGGTAAATATCCAGGTACAGCGATGTCACTCATTTCCCTGTATATGTGTGTGATTGCATGTAGTACAATACAAGAGGGCATTCCAGATGTGAGAGGCCATGAAATGGACAAAACATTGACACTCTCCCGTGACCCGCTGCCATAGAACCCACATATCCCAGTAATATGTCACACATGAGAATGCATAAGCGTGGTGGCGGATCCAATGGGCAGCCATTGGGAAAGCATCATCCCTGGTTATGAGGAGGTGTAAGCCTGACATCGTGAACAGCAAACTTGAAGATGTTTTTGCTGTGTGCCTTTGTGAGAAAGTCAGACCTTGGTGACCGTGTGTCCACCCACACGACCCGAACAATGCCAGCATTCATGCACTCATGAAAAAAAAATGATGCTCAATGTTGACATGCTTAGTGTGAGAGTGGTACATGCTGTTATTCTCGTCATTGGCCATTGTGATTTGATTTGTGTAGGGTGATGCACTGCATAGAATTGTGCAGTTTCAACAGCAAGTGGCAAAGCCAGACAACTTCACACGTACTTGCGTCAAATGCCA
The DNA here is from genome assembly GCA_023375785.1 of Penium margaritaceum. Classification (NCBI taxonomy): domain Eukaryota; kingdom Viridiplantae; phylum Streptophyta; class Zygnematophyceae; order Desmidiales; family Peniaceae; genus Penium; species Penium margaritaceum. Next base: position 170,666 of record SZWC01001627.1, read on the forward strand.
CATACTCAGCCTTAGTTGAGCTTTGAGCCACGCAACCTTGCTTGCCAATATTCTAAGACACAACTTTCCCACCAATCAACAAATATAGAATGTCTTGCTTCATGCATCGGCGGCATATGCCCAGCCACTGTTGGTATATTCACTCATGTGCGTGCTATTGAGAGTGCATAGCATACTACGTAGAGTGTGGCCTCAAGATGACACTCTCTGGGATACTAGAAGAACTAGAATACAAAGTTAAGAGTAATGGCCACAACAGAACAAGGAGTGGTGCCAAGGTGTATCAACAAGCCAACCATCCTCAAGTAGTCAGTCACACCTACCATCTCCCTTCGTTAAGACACTACTAGAGAATCTAGCATTGTCTGGCCTGCTAGGGTCATGGGAGTGGAGGCTGAGGGGACATCAGATAACAGAGATACAAAGCGCCCCCCCTCCCCCCCCATGTTGTAAACATACACAGCCTAGTGAATGTATAGGATGCACCATGAACAATCTCGCTCAAGATACATGTTCAAGAAGACAGGAGTAAAGCCAAGATTGTTCACCTCATACGCTGAATCCAAAAGAGCCTTTGTAGACTGGATAACTACAGGGCCCAGAGAAGAAATCAGAAAATGATTGTTATACGCAAGGATGGTAAATGTTATGCCAAACAGGTGAAGATTTTGGGACACTTGAGCAATTTATAATTAAAGGTAGGTGTACTTTGATGACAAGTGTCAAAATGATTGAACATAAACATGCAAGTGTCGAGTTATGAATGAGGTGTAGTCGGGGTCGTTGGGTCGATCGTTGAGCAACACATGTGGAGTCACGCTGTGAGTGGTTGGATTTGAAAAGCTCCGCCAGTAAGTCGGGGGGCTTCAAGGATCAATGGCAAAGATGCAAGATGCATCTTCATAATCTAGATATGTCACAATGTATCAAGAAGTCGATCGAAAGGTCGTGACACTTCTGTCAATGATTCTTGAAAGTGATAAACATTGTCAGAAAGTGTGAGAAGGATTGTTGGAGGACGATGCCAATTGGTCAAATTTCTCTCAACTGTTAGAGTAAAATTTGAGGTCTTGACGCACAGTGGGCTATTTGTAAAATTACAGAAATGACCACTTGGATAGATTAGAGACTCGTGTACGTCTGGTACATAACAATTCCTCCCCTTTTAGTCACGACGGCGAGGTGCACGTATAGATGTGACCTGGTGATGGCGGTAACAGCCGACGATCAGGTGATCGACGTCTTGAAGGTTGTTGCATGGTTCCTAAGTGTTATGCATAGTATCGTATTTGTATCACTTGACAAGATATTATGTTGTTTTGTAATGTCGTCGATGGCCTAGGATGTCCTTGATAACCTACTTTGTGTCTTCATCCACTTCTACAGGAGGAGGGGGAGGGATATCCCTGTCGGGGAAGTTCTCACCGGGGTCTCAGTAGTGCTTGAGTCTGCTGATGTGAAACACCAAATGAACGTGCAAAGCGACTAGAGTTTGAGGCATGCAACCACGGGGGATTGCATGCGCTTGAGCACAAACGATCCCAACCATCGGGGTTTGAGTTTTGAACAGTCGGCTCCACGGAGCTTGATGTTGGTCAAGTTGAGAAGAAATTTGTTACCGGCGGAAAAAACATTGTCGCTGCGACGTTGGTCAGCTGATCGTGTCATCATTGCTTGCGTCTTTGCAAGTGTCTACCATGTTTCATCTTAGATGGTGGAGAAGTCAAGGCTTTGGATGTCAACCGTGAGAATGTTTCCTTGGCTCTGTAATCCGGCCCATGTGGCGACAAGTGTACCATACAACACTTAAAACAGATTTTTACCCCTTGTGGTGGAGATCACCAAACTATATGCAATTCTGGCGGTTGGGATTTTTTGTGCCCGATCCGTTCCATGAGGTTTGCATAATGTTTGGAGAATTTGTTCGAGCATTTGGTTGGTCCGCTTGGTTTGGCCATCGGTTTGAGGATGGAACGCCGTTGAAAGCTGGATCTGACTGTTGTAGCGAGTCATCACTTAGCGCCAAAAATGGGTAGTGAATCAACCGACCCTGTTGCTTGTGATGGTCCTTGGCGTGCCGTACAGTGGCACAATGTTGTTTAAAAAAGGCTACGCTTTTCCCTCGGCGGTGATGGTGGTCGTAGTCAGAACAAAGTAGGATTTTTTGGAAAGCATATCGACAACCACGAGGGTTGTGTCATATCCATCGGGTGTGATGACTAGTCCTGTGAGAAATTCCATGGAGATTTCCTTCCATGGTTCCGTTCGAATGGTGAAGGGTTACAGCAGTCCGGGTGGTCGTGTGCGGAGACCACCCGCAGCATATGCAGAATTTGGCCATGTCAGATTGCATCTTGTCCCACCAATAATGTTTTGCCAGCGTCTTCAGCGTATTGTCTTCTCCAAAGTTTCTACCTCAACCGGTGACGTGGTACTCATTGAGGAGCATGCTGCGGAGTTCATCGTTTGGGGGAACAACTTCTTGGTGAGTGAATTGTCATTGCCAATAAGGTGCATCGTGCCAGAATTTTGCTTTTCTGTGTCCGCCATGCTGGTCGTAGCCTCGTGTGAACAACCACTCAAGATACGGATCTCGCTGTAGTTGTAGCATTTCCACCTCACCCATTAGATCCGATCTGCGGGTGAGCACGTCTGTTGGGTTGATTTTACCTGGCCGGTACTCAATATTGCAGTCAAACCCTGATTTATGGAACTCCATCCATCAGGTTTGACGTCGACTGAGGTTCGACATGGTGGTCAGTGCGCATGATGCATTGGACGCATCCGACATAGCACCACCATATCTTAAATCCATGTATGACCGCCAGCATCTCCTTCTCGTGTACGACGTAGTTGAGTTTCGGGCCTTGTAGTTTTTGTGACATGTGTGTGACCGGTTGTTCTCCGTTGCCATGCTCTTGTAGGAGGATTGCACCGATGGCTCAATCTGAAACGTCTGTAGCCATGACGTATTTGACCATTGGATCCACTAAGTGTCGGGATGGCATCGATGTCAGAGCGTTCAGCATAGCGGTGAACGCTTCTTCACAAAGTCAAAGAACATGGCTGTTTGCTGTCCCCCCACCTCCACACATTTTCTTTTCAAGCGAGGTCACAGAGAGGCGCTGACACTCGCGCGTCATCCCATACAAAATGTTGGTAGTAATTGCAGAAGCCATTTTTTGTTGGGACGTCACGAACGTTGGTCAGCGATGATCAATCAGCGACACCAATCGACAAATGCTGACTAACGGCATCGTTCAATCCATCCGTCGTTGATGACGTGACCTAAAAACTCAACCGAATGGCGACCAAAATCACATATTGGTAGTTTTCCAAAAACTTTCTCTCTTTGTAAACCTTTGAGGACTTTTGGAAGATGTCCCTCGTGCTCCTTCAGGTTGGGACTGTACACCAGGATGTTGTAAAGATACACCACAAACAAATCATCAAGGTATGGGCAGAAAATGATGTTCATTGCCGCCATGAACGTTGCCAGGCCATTTGTAAGTCTGAACGGCATTATCGTGAACTCAAAATGCATGTAGCGAGCTCAAAATGTTGTCTTCTTGATATCGGTGTCTGTCACGTGAACCTGCGAATAACTACTACGTAGGTCAATTTTGGTGAAAATTTGAGCCCCTCGAAGTTGGTCAAAACGTTCGTCGGCTCGAGGAAGAGGGTAGTGGTTCTTGATGGTAGTGTCATTCAACTCCCGATGGTCCACACACATCGGCATTTTGCCATTTTTCTTTCTTAGAAACAGTACAGATGCGGCGTACGGTGACGTGGATGGGCGGATGATTCCCTGGCAGAGCATCTCATTGAGCTGCTTTTTCAGCTCGGTCAGTTCGTGATTACTCATCCAGTAGGCCCTTAAAATTGTCGGTCGGCTGTCTGGTTTCAGCTTGACGCAATGGTTGATGTCCTGTTTAGGTGGTAAGGTTTTTGGGAGTCTTCGATGGAAGACATCCCCAAACTCTCGGATGAGTGGTGTGAAATCTTCGGGTACCATCACGAACTTTGCTGATACCGATGAGGTTGATGAGGCCGATGAGAGTGATGATCTAGATGTTTCCACTTCTGCTTCCTCCATTGGCTCAAGATATTCAAGCCACGCACAAGCTCCTTCACGTATGCAGTTTTTGGCCACGTTCTTGCTACCGTAGCTTCCTCTGCTGCTTCCACATGTGCTGTTTCTGTTGTCTTCTTCCGTCCCATGTGCAGAATTTGTCACCTAGCGACGTCCTTTTCCACATAGACGTCGTCGGTGTTCTAGTCAACCTGCGTATTGTGTTTGTGTAGGAAATCTTGTCCGAGAATGATTTTGTGGTCACTCATTGGATAGGACATCAAGACCGTTACATCCGGTAGATCTTCCACTTGTAGTTGTAGTAGTTCTTGGAGCCTCCGTATTTGAAATCTTCTGTCGACGGTTTTTCCTTCAAAAACCTTTGGTTTGGTCTGCAAACCTAGTTTGTGAACCAGGTCATTGCTTACAACACTGTGAGAAGCTCCTCTATCTAGTAATGCCGGTACCATTCTACGAATTTTGCATCCTTGAGGTTGCACTGTTAGCAGTATCGCTAGTTGGTTGTCCTTGTATCCCTCATTAAACTTTGTGATCTAAAAAACCCTGTGAAATGCCGTAGGCCGTTCAGATGGACGATTGTTTGGCGCGGATTGCTCCTAGAAAACAAGTCACGCCTTCCACTCCTGCCCCTTGCCATTTCCCAACTCATTCTTCTACAACTTCTCCACCTTTTGCCCTGTTGCTTGTTTTGGCAGTTGCGAGTAATGTGCCCAAAATTTCCACGGTTGTAGCAGGTATGCGTATTTCTCTGGTCAATGTCATCCACTTCCATTGAAGTTGAGGAGTCCTCCAATTGCCTTTTTTTCGTTTCCACAATAATCGTGGCTGGGAGGTTGCAAGCCATAGGATTCCTGGATCCAAGCATTGTAGTTGACGTTGTCGATCCTTTTAGCTAATGCAATCATCCGCGCTAAGTTGTCTTAGATGAAAAATTTGCAATCTTCTGTTGGATGTGTTGTTTGAGGCTATTGTAGAGAAAATATAGCTCATCGGGGGCAATGTCTACACCAGTGATGATCTCACGGAATCTCCACGTGTACTCTGCCATGTGAATTTCTGACGGAGACGCTGGTGCTTGTACCGAGCAACTGAACTCTTGTTCATTTGTCCAAATCGTATGAGTATTGCACATGAGAACTCGTTCCAGTCAGTTGGTGGCGTCAGCGCGTCGTGCCATTGCAGGTTGATCTGCTCCAAGGGTAGAACGCCTGCATTCGGTGATATGAGACAGGTGTTGTTGGCCATCGATGAGGCCCTGTTGATCTCTCTCTACCGTTCGATGGCGTATAGAGCAGACCACCAAGTTAGTGCCATGCCATGCAAAAGCGCTGCTGTGAGATAAATTATCTTTTGATCTTTGTTGGCCCCAATAGCGATGAAATACACCTCCAGACTTGTCAACAACATCCAAATCATTGGTCCCTTTGAGTTTGTAGGATCAAATAGTTTAGGAGGTGCCGGGTGAACCTTAGGTCTTCTCAAGAGTTGGCTATTTCTCTAGACGAGTCCTACCTCTTGTGCATTTGCATTGCAAAGGGTCTCCATCGTGACGTTGACCTGTTGGAACAGATGGGTGTTGATTCCGTCAAGTGCGGAGATATGGTTCACTAGTTCTTCGTTGATCTTCACCTGTCGCTTGGTGCCACCTGTCGTTTCCGTTGTTGTCGTTGAAGCTGTCGGCAGGGATGGCTGGTTTACTGGCATTGGATCCGCAACCAGATTGGTCGTCGGAGCTGTAAGGGTTGATCAAGCTACCACATAGCCTGCCATGCCAGTGTTTGCTACCACTTCAGGGTTTGTGTGCATAGGCACGTTCTGCTCCTCCATCACCAAAGTCATCGCCAAAGACCCGATGCTGGTCGTCGGATGCACTTGCTTGGTTCACGTTGTAGTCACAAAGTCTGGAAATTCTTGACGTGCAAGATGCGCTGACGGCTTGTGCAAGGTAGTCCTCCGGATGGGTAAAGCAGACGGATGCCTCTCCAACACCACTGCACTCTGATACCAAGTGCTATGCTAAACGGAGGGGAGATGGTGAACACATAGAATTTGCGAGGCAGAAGATGATTAAGAATTTGGGACACTTGAGAATTTTTAATTAGCGGTAAGTGTGCTTTGATGACAAGTATTGAAATGATCGAACATATATATACAAGTGTCGAGTTACGAACCAAGCATTGTCGGGGTAGTTGGGCTAATCGCCGAGTGACGCATGTGGATTCACATTGTGAGGGGCTAGATTCAAGAATCTATGCTAAGAAGTCAGGGGGCTTCAAGGATCTACGGTGAAGATGCGAGATGCATCTCTACAAATCTAGATATATCTTGATGCGTCAAGAAGTTGACCAAAAGGTCGTGGCACTTCTGTCGATGATTCTCAAGAGTGGTTGCAGTTGTCAAAAAGTGCGAGAAGGTTCGCTGGAGGGCGAGGGCAGTTAGTTGAAATTCCCTTGAATGTTGGAGTGAAAATCAAGGTCTCAATGCGTGGTGGGATATTTGCGTAAAAACAAAAATGCCCAGTTGGAAGGATTAGGGACTCGTGTACATGTGGTACGTAGCTGTAAGAAGGGGAGCAGAGGAATTACCATTGAACAAGGAAAAATCAACTGTGCTCCTACAAAACCCTCCCGTGTCAAGGGTGGAGATAGACATGACCACAATACTTAGGAGCCAAAACTACGAATGGCACCTGCAACAATCACTGCATCTTGGGATGAACTGGTTGTCCATCGTAACCCCCTTGAGAGGATAGGGATACATTCCCTTAGGATCGTCATTGGCTCACTCAAGGTAGCTTGACACACGGACGCCTGGGCACCTATCGCGGAGATACTTCTAGTAAGAGAGGGAGGAAGCGTGCCCAACATGCATTTCTTAGAAGGCTGAACTAACTATAAACGTTATCATGCTAAGCCATGATGTTATCCTCTCCATTTACTGACACTATCACCATAATGATGAAAGGGTGTATCTAACTCCATTGCAAAAGCAAGAAACAAATCGAGGGAAGTTTGAAGCTAAAAGGGGAGAAATACAACGTAACACATTTTATGAAAAAACCATCAAATTGATGGTAAAAAAATCCTATCACCATCATTACACAATTGTTCCAGGCTGGCTGGTCCGTCAAGCGGCCAAAACAAGGTGGTTGAGTCACACTTGACGTGATCGGGTCAATACAAGAATAACTCTTCTTGGAATGAAAATCCTAGTAAATGAATTGTACAAAATATGTTACACAAGCTTCCACCATACTTTCTTAAAATAGGAACAGAACGATTCAAATAGTGACAATGAATCACAAACTTATGAATGAAGCAACGATGTAGTGCGTGTCAGCACGGCAAAGTGAGCCGTGCCGACACACATGGAACATTCCTTCCCGTGATGGAAACAATCATTCAATTTTTCATTGGCATGAGTACACATGACGTTTCCGAGCTCGCCATTACCTCTTGATGCTAAGTCCCAACACCCACGTTACTGTTATGTCCCTGACATATACGAGTCCTTAAACTAAGCGACTGGGAATTTTAGCCATTTTCATTCATATCCCCTCGCGCGTCAACCTCAAGATTTTCACAACGTTCAGTTGAGGGCATTTTGGCCAATCGTGTTGATCTCGCGTTGTACATATTTCTTCTTGTGGGTGGTCGTAAGTGTGCAGGGCATGCTGGCACAGGGAGTGGAGGCGACGCACCGTGACGGCCCGTGCTCCCCTCACTCCGCACGAGTGGTCGCCTCCATCCTGCCTGCATGGCCCTCTTCCTCCTTGCCAGAGACGACGGCTTTCTCCCATGCTTAGCCTCTCACGCTGCACCTGTTTGTGTCTCTAAATAGGAAGTGACATAGTTTAGGTTTTGCAAACTCAGACCTACATGCAACCTGAAACTATGCTTGTGGGCTGAGATGCCCTCAGACATCCCCTTGCAAGCCCCCCTTTTGGGCTTCCGGGGGTTTTCTCCCCCGGTTCGATTGAGTGGCCGGCGAGCCTCGCTTGCCGGCCCACGGGTGGAGCTCGACTAGCGAGCTCTCACTCGTTAGACCTCTGTAGCTTGCTACTAGCCGTTTGTACAAGGTTACAGCTAAGGACGTTCACAAAACTGAACAAATCTCCCCCCGCCCTTAACCGTTTGACGGGTCGTAAGTTCCTATGGAGTTTTAGGAAGCTTTCATGGTATCAGAGCCCAGTCGGCCACGAGAAGGTGGGGAGTCCAGGCGTCACCAAGCAAGAAAAAGGGTGCGGCCAAGTTATGCACAATAGTAGAGCCGCGCGACTGCCGCAAAAGTAGGTCACACACGGCCCTAGGAGCATTTAACGCTCTTCCCCTGGCCTCGCGCATGGAGTAGGGGCGGCAAAAGCAGGGGAAGTGAAGCTAGAAGGGGCGAGGGGGCAAGGGAGAGAGCCCAAGCATCGTCGTGCCTCTCTCAAGGGTTACTGCGGGGTCTCCCTGCCCAGAGGGGACGTGTGCAGGTCAAAGAAGGCCTGGCTGACGTTATGAAGTCGAGAGAGGCGATCCAAAACACGCTTAGGGCTCGCGGCAGAAATATGGGCCCAAAGTGGGCTGGGCGAATTGCTCCCAAAACTTTCTTCTGCAGCAACGAGAGGGCAGCAGAGCTCACAGAGGTTCCGTAGCAGCATGAGCGCAGCTGCATCAAATCTAGGAGGGGCTGGTGTGAATGCCGGAGCTATCGCTGGCACCAACGCCGCCGCTGGTGCTACCGGCGGTGGCGCCGCCGGTGCAACCTCTGTAGCTATGTCGTAGGATGATCTAAGCAGGGTATTCTCCCACAAGGACCTGATGCCGCTGCCGCTTGGCATGCATGAAATTTTGTCTTGGAAAGATGTCTTCCTCCCGTGGGCGGCAGAGCATGGTCTCGAGGATTACTACCTAGCTCCGCCACCTGAGAGCAATGACACGCCGGTGCTCCTCAGAGTATTCAGTGCCCTGACACACGCACATCCCGATGAACAACAATATTCCACCCGTCATTTTCGCTTTGGTGGAAAAGGAGAGGATCCTGAGAACCTACGTAAAGGAGAACCCCAACCCCACAAGGCATGGCAGTACCTGACCACGCAGATGGAGAGCGGGGGATGGCCCTAGTCATTGCCCTGCGCAAGAAGCTCTGCGACCTTCGTCCCAAGCCAGGTGCACCGGTTGCCGAATTCTGGGATGCTGCTATGGATCTTCGCCGGCACATCCTCGGCCTTGGTGCCTCCTGAACCATACTGGAGTGGTTGGATCCGGTTCTTCTGCATCTCGGAGAACCGTACAAGGACTTCCAGCACGGACTGCTTCGAAAGCTGAAATTTTCAAAAATTGTGAACACTGACCTAGCTGAGGTGTTCAAAGAGTTGTGAACTTATGAAGATGTTATGAAAGGTGAGGCACACAAAGATGAGGGTGTAACAACAAGTGCGTTTGTGTATTAGGGAGGAGGCACCCCTCCTCCACCACACCATGACTCGGGTGGAGGAGGTGGGGGACTATGTGGTGGTGATGGAGGCCGAGGCGGACAAGGCGGCGGAGGATGAGGGCGTGGTCAAGTAGCAGGGAACCACACTTGCAACCAGTGCAAGCAGCTGGGTCACTACTGGTGTGCATGTCCGGCTCTAAAGCGGATCATGACTCCATCCACAGAGCAGACACGTCCGATAGTGGGCTAGTCACCAGAGCCGTACCTTCATCCTGGTCAGCATCAGCATCAGCACCCCCCTACATGGACGGCACAGGCTGTGGCTGGATCTCGTGCGCCAGTACCCTTCGGGGCGGCCACGTTCGGTCTGCCACACCTGCAGCCGATCATGTACCCATCAGCACTAGCACCATCACCAGTGTATCAGGTACCTGTCTTCATCCCTCCATACATCAGAGATCCCGCCCCTGTACCAGGATGGGCGCAGAGGGTTTACGTTGAGACAACAGAGCCACAGCAGCCGGTAGCACTGCCACCAGGACCAGGGTGGAGTGCGCCCATGGAGCTGCACCCACCTGAGCCGACCGCCATTCCACTGTCGCCAAGTCAGAATTTGGGGTACACTCATATCACCACATCACACGCATTGCCCATGTATGAGTGGCTGTTTGACACTGCCGCATCGCATCATGTGTCCCCGCAACGCCGGCTGTTTTTCACATTGCATGCCACATGCGATATTGAGGGTGTGAAGACCGGGTCTGGGGAGGTCTTGTCTGTTGAAGGTGTGGGGATAGTGGCTCTCCTGGCACCGGGTGGGGTATTGTGGCTGATTGGCGTCTTGTATGTACCGTGGCTGAAAATCAACTTGCTGTCTGGGGGGCAGTTAGACCAATAGGCTGATGTGTTTGCACCTACACAAAAACAGCGCTGCATGTTCTTTGACGAGTCTGGCGCTTTGCTGGCTGATAGGCCGTTGCTGACATGCTGTACAAACTGCCACTGTTCCCCTTTTTCCATTCACAAGTGAGTCGACCCCAAGTGCACGTTGTCACAAGCACTGATGCAGCACATATAGATCTCATACACGTCGCCTCGCACACATCAACACTGAGACAGTCACTGACTTGCTAAAACACACCCCAGCACACAGCCTGCTTCCCGGTGATTGTCCACACGGTCTCAAACCAAACACTTGTCTTGAGTGCCACAAAGGGAAAGCACACAGAAAAACCTTTCCCAAATCAGACAGTGCGACAACGAGGCCTTTGGAACTCGTAAACGCTGATCTCACGGGACCTATACCAGTGCCATCAGTACAGTATGCCTCACTGTATGTCTTGACCCTCACTGATGACTACAGTCGGTTTCGCTGGGCCTTTTTGCTGAAAACTAAGGCCGATGCCCAGCGTACCATTGCAGAATGGATCCCATTGGCAGAGCGTCAGACAGGGTGTTCAATTCTAAAGTTACAAACTGACAAAGGCGGTGAGTTCCTTGGTACACTGACAGCAGAACTGAAGGTCAAAGGAGTCGAACATCAGTCCACAATACCCTACACTCCACAAAAAATAGAGTGGCGGAACGATGGCACAGACCCCTTGTTGATGCACTACGCACGCTGCTAACTGAGTCCGGCCTGTATTTTGGGTTTTGGGAAGAGGATGTGAAGTACATCACCTGGGTATGGAACCGTATCCCACAAGGTCCACTGCCCAAGTCGATGACACCATGGGAACATTGGCTCAAAGAAAAGGCCGATCTGCGACCAACCAAGGTGTGGGGTACACTGGCATGTGCCTGGTTCACCCCACCACAACGACAGCATAAACTGAGTCCACGTGGCCGTTGGTGTGTCTTTGTTGGGGTCTCTCATGCTTTGAAAGCATGGCGGTTCTAGGACCCCACAAATCAGTGCTTTGTTGAAATTCGAGATGTCTCATTTTTTTAACACATGTCGTACAGGGTGTTCCATACGTTGCGTCATGCTCCCTCTCTGTCCATGCCTGAGCACTACCCAGAGTATGTGAGTGTACCTGTCTTCATGTCTCCTCCATCGCAAAATGAGGGTTGAATGGCTCAACCAATGCAGAATAGTGAGACGGCCACCCCTGTGCCAAAGGACTTGCTTTCATCCATTGATCTGGCTAGAGCAGAGTCCAGCGCCACGCAGGTACCTCCAGGTCTCAGCCCACTGACCCATCCAGCTGTAACAGAGAGTGCAGAACCATCATCACCCTAATCGGTGCGACAATCTCTACGCGATATTCCCAGAGTTGACTACAAACAGTTTTGTCACACTGTGGGCACCACAGTCATGGATCACAGTGTGACTGAGCCCCTAACCTTACATAGGCAAGGGGATGACAAGAAACCTCTGAATGGGAAAAGGCGATGGCGGCTGAACTGAATGCACTGTTGGAACATGAGGAGTATCAGTTGGTTCCCTTGCCACCCCGCCGTAAGGCCATTGATGTCAAGTGGGTGTTCAAACTGATTGAGAAGTATAAGGCATGGCTTGTAGCCAAAGGCTTTCACCAAGTACCAGGCCAGGATTTCACAGACACCTATGCACCTGTAGGAAAACACGGAACAGTCATGCCTTGCTGGCAGTGGCAGTACGCGAGGACTAGGACATCCACCAAATGGATGTAAAAAAAGCTTTTTTGAACGGACCACTTGAAAAAGAACTGTATGTGAAGTAGCCTGAAGGCTTTGAGGACAGAGCAGACCGGGTATGGCTCTTGCTGAAGGCGTTGTACGGCCTAAAGCAAGCACCAAGGTGTTGGAACAAAGAAATTCTTTGCATGCTGGAGAGTGGTGGGTTCATGCAAAGTATTTGTGACCCCTCACTTTTCCTCCGCCAGGACAATGGTCCGCCCGTCGCACTGCTCGTCTATTGGGATGATTTACTAATCTTGTCCTCATCTCTCGCACTCATTGGGCAGGCCAAGGCATCACAGCTCACTACAAGATGACAGACCTGGATGAGGCACAAAACTTCATGGGCATGACCATCATACGTTACCGCACAGCGCCGACCCTGACACTCCACCCAGGTCAATTTCTAGCTCACCTCACTCAACGTTTCCAGCACCTGGTACAACACCTATCGCCACAGAAAAAACCCATGAGCCCCGATGTCTACGCACACTTGCTTGACACACACACCACGGACTACGGCCCAGACACAGACCCAACATTCTACAAAGAGATCACTGGCAGTCTCTCATACCTTGCCTCCACTACACATCCCGGCATTGCATATGCAGTCAATGTGCTTGCCCAGTTCAGCCAGAAACCACGCAGCACGCATTAGAAAGCACTGTTGAAGCTGCTGCGTTATGTGCTGGACACAGCTATGCTTGGTCTGGTGTTCACCCCTGGCACAAGTCCAGTCTTGGATGGGTACTGTGCCCGTGATCGTGCAGCTCACAGTCAGAGTGGATATGTGTTTCGTGTGTGGGGGGGGGCTGCCGTGTCGTGGCGCAGCGTCAAACAGTCATGTGTGGCACGTAGTGTGGCAGAGGCAGAGTACATGGAGTTGGGTGAAGCAACATGTGAGGGGATTTGGCTTGCACGTCTTCTTGAGGAATTGGGCATCTACACATCTCCTGTTCCCGTGCACAGTGAGAGCTCAGCAGTCCGCCGCATTGCAGAAAATGATGGGGTGTTGCATTCATGCACAAAACATACAAGTGTCAAACATCACTTTGTTTGAGAGGCGGTGGAGGCTGGGACAGTGATTGTCTCCGCCATCAGTGGCCAGGCCCAGCTTACTGACTTTCTTACCAAGGCTCTTCCATCTTCCTCCATCATGCTCCAAATGCAACATCTTGGCTGCATGCCCACCGCACTCCCGCCCAAGGGGGTGTGTTAATTTCGCATTGTACATGTTTCTACTCGTGGGTGGTCGTAAGTGCGCAGGGCATGCTGGCACAGGGAGTGGAGGCGACGCACCGTGATGGCCCGTGATCCCCTCACTCCACACGAGTGGTGGCCTCCACCCTACCTGCATGGCCCTCTTCCTCCTTGCCAGAGACGACGGCTTTCTCCCATGCTTAGCCTCTCACGCTGCACCTGTTTGTGTCTCTAAACAGGAAGTGAAATAGTTTAGGTTTTGCAAACTCAGACCTACATGTGACCTGAAACTATGCTTGTGGGCAAGTAGAAAGTAGGTTCCTTTTGGCAGTGACATAGTGTGAGATACCCTCGGGCATCGCATGCCCTTGTATGTCCGTTTTTGGGATTTTGGGGGTTTTGGCCCCCGGTTTGATTCAGTGGCCGGCGAGCCTCGCTCGTCGGCCCACGGGTGGAGCTCGACTAGCAAGCTCTCACCTGTTTGGCCTCTGTAGCTTGTTACTAGCCTTTTTTCCAAGGTTACGGCTATGGCTGCTCACAAAACTGAACTTATCTCCCCCCACGCTTAACCGTTCGACAAGCTGTAAGTTGCTATGGAATTGTAGGAATCTTCTCAAGTTGCCCCGACCTTCGGTGTTCCATTCTAGAAGTTTCCGACTACTTTGACCACCTTTCAAAAAGGTCGACAGAAGTATCACAAAACATGTACTTCCAACGTAGGTGTGAGAGCAGCCAAGGGACTTGCATGGTAGCTGTGCATCACGGGAGGTACACTGCAACTTGGGAAACCGGCACTATTTGCAACAAGACAGGCTATCAAATAATCAAAGAATCCGCGCAAAGACAGGGACGCGTTCCAGGCAAACCAATCGGCAAACTGGGATCCGTCAATCACATCAGTTGCGTGGCGCAATCGGCCATATGGTGTGCAGCCCGTAGCTTTGTGCCGAATTCCTTGCAATATCAAATGTCATATCCCCCTGAAAATGGCGTCATAACCCTATCGAACCAAGTGCATTGCATTCCATATTACGCTACATTGGCCGACGATACACTAGCAATTTGTCTCATCAGTGATGTTTAAATCCATCTCAAATCTGTCCGAAACATGAAATACATGTGCCCCATGCTCACGATGGACACTAACTGAGGGCACAACTGTTACTTCGTTTTCGACCATGGGCACTGCTGTCATTCTGTTTTTTACTATGTGCAACGTTGACATATTGCTTTCGACTATGGACACCGCCATATTTTTGTTTTTGACTATAGAAACCGCTGATCTATTGATCCAAACTATGGGTATGCTACAACAACGTCAATTCCAATTTTGTAGGTAATCCCTACATGTACCCTCTCCGAAAACAGCCGGGTCATTTTGTCCCGAAGAAAACGATGAGGGGGGTGGCGACCAGAGGGCATGTTTTCTGACTTCCTGTCTCCTTACCTCGAATCGATGATGGGGAACGTCAGGTCCGACCGTGCCCGCGTCCTCCGACTGACAAGATACTGGCAGACCACGAAGCCTCGCGCTGCCCCTGCATGCACTCCACCGCCGCAATCAGTGGAGCCCCATCAACACAGAGATCGGCATCTCCATGGCATCGCCGGAAAACGCCAACCTCTCGGGACGCACCAGACCCCATGCCACATAAGCCTGGCGCTCAAAACCCTCCTACTCAGCCTGCCCATTCCCATCACCAAAACACCCACGTTGATCCCGGCTCCACCAATCCCAGAACGCTAGCATAAAGCGTCGGCGTCTTGCGCATAAAGCACAAGACGCCGACGGCTGAATGCATCAAAACAGCGCTCGCCCTATTAGTCGGTACGTGGCTTTCCGTTTTGAGTACTATACCAAAACCCACCCATAGAAAACACAAAAAGCACAAACCCCCCACTTCCCAAGCAAACCCCTCTCACAAACCACTAGTGAACAGCACCGACTTGAAAGTCTATAACATCCACTGCCGCCGTAAACTCAGCAGGCTACCCTGGCGCAAGAGAAATTTTTGGCCCCAGCGTACCTCCCCCCACTCCCATCATACTGTAGCCGTGCCCCCCTCAATGCGCTCTCGTACCCCGGCCCATCCTCAACACAGCTCACCACCCACCGGAATCCCCGCCCCACTCCTTACTGAGACAGATCCACCAAACCACCTCCCACGCCACAAACACCTCTCTCAGCCGCACACTCCTCCACATGGCGGGCTGCTCGTCAAAGGCACGGACGACAGGTAGTCCCCTCCCAACCCCGCAAGGCAGGAACCCCTTTCAGCCCACTAACCGGTTCCTCTCCGATCCGCCACCAACAGAAAGGCTCTTACGACCAGCCGAAGTTCCAGGGCTCTAGCTTGACCCACAACCATCCATGTCATCAACAGGCCTCTCACACACCCACAGAATATCGATCAAGCGGCTTCACCAAGTAACTGAAGAGCAGCATCACCCACAAGGAAAGGAACTCTCCAGCTCAGACAGCCCCATCCCCGCACAACCAAGATACCAAGGGGATTGCAACGCAACACCCGCCCTCACACTCCACACTCCCACCCGCCACGCGGAGGATCCAAACCTCAAGAAGAGCGACCCCGCACCCAAAACATCACCAGGTACAAACTTCCCCCCTCCCCCCCCCCCC
>SZWC01001627.1:190026-202242 GCA_023375785.1 Penium margaritaceum
CCCCCCCCCCCCCCCCCCCCCCCCTCCAGCACACGCCCCCTCCCCCCCTCCTATCATGTCTCTCGTCCCCCCACTCCATGTCTCTCTACATGCTGCACGAGGGAGACGACATCAGATCGGCACAGAAGGCAACTCCAACAAGCAGGCCCTCTCGCGCACGCTACAGAACATAACAGGCTGGATGAGCCCAAGTCAAAGTCCACGCCCATGTCTTGATTTTTCACATCAAAGCCCGAGTCTTTGCGAATGTCAAGCACCTATTTCCTATCTAAGAAAAAGTCAAATCACTCACGTGCTGCTCACTCTCTCACATCGCTTAATCCCATCTCTCCTCTATACTCTACGAAAATGTCCACTCATATCTCTGGCTTTCTTCCACAGACACTGTTGTACTATCCCTAACACACATCAAAGTACAAAGGATTTCTGAATCTTAAGATTCAGTCTAACGCATATGGTCTCCATTCTAGACAAAGAGAATACTTCAAAGTTTTGCCACTAATCCACAACTCTTGTGATACAATTTGGTCTTCACATCCCACACTTCAGATTTAAGGCCAAAGGAAACAACACCATGTTGGACAATAATGTTTCACACCAAACACAAACCACATCAATGGCCCCTACAAATACCCCTCTAACACCTACGTCCCACCCCTTAAAACGAAAACATGCATCACACAACCCATGCCCACACGACAACTACAACACACACAGAAAAATAGACAATATCCAATACTTAATGACCATAAATCCCACGTCCAATATGCGGTCCCTTTAATCGCACTAGTCGAACCTTACACTCACATGCACGATCCCCCACAATATCAGCAAAACGTGAACAATCCACGCTCTAACAAAGGATGCACAACAATCAGAAATACTCGACAGTGAATCGACTTGCTGAACGAACGCGAACCTCACACCAAACACGCTGATCTTTCACCTCAACAAGAAAACCTTGCCGCAACTACCCCGAACACCTCCAACCTCCGCATTTTTCACCTAAATGTCAATGGCTTCAACAATCCCTCTAAACACCGCTACTTTCTCCAAATCCTCCAAGCTCACAACCCAGACATATCCATCCTCACAGAAACTAGAGTGGAACACTCATCTATGAACCATAGCATGCTCAAGAGACTGTACAAACTCACTCTGGTCCCCTTCCCCTCTTGTCAAGCCAAGGGCCTCCTTCTTACCTAAAGCCATCCATAAATGTATCCATGCTCCCCGACCCCGAATCTCATTGTATGTTCCTGCCCATCAGCACCCCAACAACTTGCCTAACCTTGCACCCTATATGCCCCACCTCTTCTCCCAGCACGACAATCCTTCTGGACCACACTAAACAAAGCATGCATAGAATACAAACCTCACACTTTCATCGGAGACTTCAACTGCATCACACACCTCCTCGATCGTAGCCACGCACGTATCTCCCCGGACAAAGAAAATCTCCAGGACCTCCTGGACTCCCTCCACATGAAGGACACATTCCGATCCAAACACCCCAAAACACAAGAATAGACGTATTAGTCGCACGCTCACAAAATTCATGCCCGGCTCAATAGAGCCTACCACTCTACTTCACTCACAGCGGAAGTCTTAACAATCTCTCATGTACAAATCCCAACTTTGATCTTAGACAACTATGCAGCCAACCTCGTTCAACTCACCTTCCACACCCATCTCCTGACTAAAGGCAAGGGATATAGGCGTCTCAACACCTCCCTCCTCCAACGACCCTGGACTTAAAAAAGGCTCCCAACCCTTCCAACAACATCCTGGACCCAATCCAAACCCATAATCATTCGAGCCCTGAAAGCATTCAGCCATCAAGAATCCAGACGTACGCAGAAAACCATAGCCCATGTGCAGCAAAAACTAGCAATACATCGCAGAAGGCACGCAACATCCCCATCCACGACAAATGCCGCGGACATGACATGATGGGACACCCTCCTCAAAAACTACCTCAACACACGCATCACTTTCCTGTGCAACAAATTGTAGACGCAAATTGGCATGCTCGGGCAATGCTCCCATCCCATACCCTTATCTCCCGCATAACAGCGCGCAAAGCACAAACCACTATCCTCGAACTCACAAACGCTATGGGGCAAAAACTCACCAGCCAATGTGACATCAAGACAGAAGCATGCTCCTATTTTCAGAACATCTACAAAACCCCAAGACAAGTAGATACATACCTCAAAATCCTTCCGCCAGACCGACAAAACAAATCACCTCCTCATGTTGCACAGGCCCTCGCTGCCCCGGTCACCAAATTAGAAACCACAGAAAGCATCCTAAGTCAGCCCCGTAATAAAGCCCCAGGCCCGGATGGCCTCCCAGGGGAATTGTATAGCATGTTATGCAGGAACAACCTCCACTTCACAAGCTCCCTCCTTCAATACTGCTACAACGTCCTTAACAACCCAGCAGAATACAGTCATTTTGCATAAGCAATTACCACCTTGATCCATAAGAAAGGAGAAAAAGATAGAATCTCACACTACAGGCTGATATCCCTTCTTAGCGCAGAATACAAGATCCTACTCAAGGTAATAGCTAACCGTCTCAACCAGGCAATGCCTTACATCGTTCACCAGGACCAAACAGGTTTTGTCAAAGGACGGAACATTCAAGACACACTCTCCCAACTCCATGACATTCAACATTAGGCCATTCAGAACAAAAAATAGCTATACTTCCTTGGAGAAGATTTTGAAAAAGCATACGAAACCCTAAGCAGACCTTACCTGATGCACTCAATGCTACACCTCGGCATCCCTCTAGAGTTTATGAAGTAGGTTCAACTCTTACATTAACACAAAACCACCCATTTGCTCATCAACGACAGCTCTCCTCCCCTATCACCCTTCACTCTGGAGTCCACCAGGGATGCCCCTAGGCACCTCTTCTCTTTATCTGCGCCATGGAACCTATCTCTACATCGAACCAGGTACCTGTTCCAAACGATCGCTAACCACACAGGATTCAAAGTAAGCCCAACCAAAACAGTCATTCTCCCTATCGGCCAGCACACTCACATCCTAACCTGCCCACCATTCCCAGTGCCACACGGCCTAGTTCGAATCATATGCATTCAATTTCACACCACCCCATTAACTGACACAACTTGGGAACCAATTGTGAACAAGATCAAAGCGGCCATTTCCTTGTAGAACAACTTATGGAGTCCACTCCAAACCAAAGTGGTCAACATTAACTGTTACCGAAACCCAAAATTCCTCTACTACTCAGTAACTTTACCCCCTACAAAAGAACAGCTCAACTCGTTAACCAATGCTCTCACACAATTCTTATCCTCACACAAAGCCCCGGCTGACCCTCAAAGATTTTTCCATCTATACCCTCACAAAACTAAAATCTTCCCACGAGCAGAATAAGGCTTAGCAGTCAAATGGCCCTCACACCTCATCCAATTGCAAGGTGCAGAATGGATCTACGAACACCTGAAACCTCCAAGAGACAAATGGAAGCAAACAGTTTTAGACACCCAATGCCTCCCCAAAAAAGGACATTTTTTCCTCTCGCACCCAACAATTCTCAACATCCATAACCTCCAATTGAAGGCATGGTGGAGGCAATACCTCTCTTGCTTCTTTGACACCAACCCCACAATCCTCCCCCCAAACCTTACTTGGCAGGACATTTCCTTGGAATATGTACCCTTCAATGGACACATTCTCCAAACGAGCCCTCAACCATTTGGCTCTCCCCCACAAAAACGTTTCTTGCTGACCTCCGAGATTCAGGTGAGACACCTCTTCAACCCCCAACTTCTCACCCAGGCGCTTGGAAAACCCCCTACCCTCAGCCAAGCACGAGTGCTTGAGGAGGTCTGATAGCACCTCCCTCTCTCCTGGGTCTCTATATTGGCAAAACTACCCCTCCTCGAGGACATCTACAAGCATACCGCCTACGTTACTTTACCCTCTCTCAGAGGACTTCCTATCACCATTATCTATAGACTACGAGAAGGAGGCCCCGAAGTCTGGGGATTCCCTCTACAAGTATGCCTGGTGACGGTCCGTCTGGGCTGTCACTTGTGGGCCCAACCGCGGCCCTTCCTCGGGCCCGACTGCACACCCATCTATGTTAGAAAGAGAATCTTCCTAGGCACACCAATTAAGCAGACATCTCCAGTTACAGATCCCAGAATGGAAACCCATCTCTCCAAGACGTGTACAAAATCTTCCTAAAACGTGAAAACCCCTAAGCAACTTACAAACACAAATGGGAAGAAAGGTATCCCAAGACCACCTTCCAGTGGAAACACATCCATAATAGCTTCCTCAACACCCCCCTCTACCTTCACCCACAAGATGTCATACTCCGAATCATCCATGTATCCATCCAAGTTAACCATATATATCGCTTCTTCCCCCCTCCCCCATCGTCCTCATTGTGCCCGAGATGGAACGAACCAGAGACAATTGAGCATTGTTTTGTGCAATGCCGTAAAATCCAACCAATGATAAAGTGCCTCCGCACCCTTTTTATAATGTTCGTTCCGAAGACCGCTCCCACACTTCCCAACATCCTTATCGGACCCATTAGCAGCACCAACGGTCGCAGAATCAGGGAAATCACGCAAGCCACCATACTACATCGTGTATGACAAGAGCGTTGGGCTCAACCAATACACAAACCCACTCTGACCATTTTAGCGATTACACCCCACCTAACCCACGTATCATCGCAAATTGCCCAACTCCCCCCCTGCAGGGAAAGGAAGAAAACCCAACAACAATTCTACACTGAAGTATCCCAAGCCCCTTTTCTGTGCAGTGCACAAGAAAGTAGACATAACATAAAAATCACAATCACACATAAATTTCACCGCTAGTGGAAGCATCCCGGATTATACAAGCTGTAATTTGTTTGGGGGACTGGGTTCAATCCCCTGGCTTGTTTTGGTGTCTTGGAGACCTTCCCGCTCCCACCGGTTACGACCACGGGACGAAAACAAATTCTGACTTCTCATGCTTCGTCTTTGGCAGGGACCTCTAAGGTACCCAGTCGAGCCCCTTTCCTACCATTGCCTCCCTTGTCTCTCCCTTCTTTGACATACCATCCGCCCTCCCTCTCCACCTTCTCTGCAACGACATTGTTCGCTTCTGCCTTCTGCAAAGGCACCTTCTTACCCTGCTGATTTCCCCGTTCACTCGCTCTCAACTTCCCTCTCTTCCCTTGCTCTCAACTTCCCTCCCTTCTCTCGCTCTCAAATCCTTTGTCCTCTCTCTCTGTCAGCAATACCGAAGCCGCAGCAAGCAATGAAGATGATTGTAAGGCCCTCACTGGTGGAGAAGTGGAAGAAGAGGAAGAAGAAGAACAAGAAGGAGAAGAAGAAGGTGGCATCGGGAGGAGGAGCAGGTGGTGTTGGGGGAGACAAAACCAGCGGGAGGGAGAAGGTGCCGTGCAGCATGGTGTTTGCTCGAGGGAAGATCGGTCGCACCCTGATGAGGTTAGAGCGAGACTTGAGACACATGCTCATGCTCACGCGAGTGCCTCGCTGTGAAAAAACACATGCTTCCAATGTAGGTATGAGAGCAGCCGGGGGACTCGCATGGTAGATGTGCATCAGGGTAGGTACATTGAGACTTGGAAACCGGCACTATCTACAATGAGACATGCTTTCAAATCATGAAAGAATCCACGTAAAGACAAGGACATGTTCCAGGCAAACCAATCTGCAAGCTGGTAAACTTCTAGTATCCGTCAATCACATCAGTTGTGTGACACAATCAGCCATATGGTCTGCAGCGCGTAGCTTTGTGCCGAATTCCTTGCAATATAAAATTTCATACCCCCCTGAAAACGGCATCATAATCCTATTGAACCAAGTCAATTGCATTCAATGTTACGCTGCATTGGCCGACAATGCACTATCAATTTGTCTCATCACCAATGTTTAAGTTCATCTCAAAATTTTCAAAAACATGGAATACATGTACGACGTGCTCATAGTGGACACTAACCGAGGGCACAGCTGTGATTTATCTTTCGACCATGGGCATCGCTGTCATTTTGTTTTTGACTGTGGACACCGCTGACATGTCGTTTTTTGCTACGGACACTGCCGTCTTTTCATTTTAGGCTACAGACACCGCTAACCTATCGACCCAAACAAATTATGGGTACGTTACAACATCGTCCATTCTAATTTTGTGGATAATCCCTACATGTAACCTCTCCAAAAACAGCCGGGTCATTTTGTCCCGAAGAAAACGATGAGGGAGCCGGTGACCAGAGGGCAGGTTTTCCAACTTCCTGTGCTTCGTCTTTGGCAGAGACCTCTAAGGTACCGGAGGTGTTGAAGGGTACCTTAGAGGTCTCCTACTCATCTAACCCCACCCCAACGCTTCATGTCCTCCTTCACACGCTCCAGGAAAGTTACACACATACTATGCCTCTCGCCTCCTCTCCCATGAAGAAAAAACGACCCTCAAGTGGAACACATACGGCAACCGAGCCTCATCTCCTTACTCGCAAGACCTGCCCTCCCAGACCTTCCTCACACATCATCGCACTATGTGACATGGATGGCTCCCTCCACACCCACCCTAATGATCTCTCCCACATCACACAAAACTTCTTCTGTCGCATCTATCGTCGGCCAGACGAAGTACAGACATTCGATACCATCCTACTCCCAACGTATCAAAAGCGTCTTCTATCCCATGTAACCACCCACCTCTCTTCCCCGATTACCCGAAGCAAAGTCGTGGAGGCTGCACTTAGCCAATCGCTCCATAAGACACTGGGCCCAGATGGCCTCCCCAGTGAGTTTTACAAACATTTCATCCCACACATTGCCTCCCAACTCCTTCAATTCCATAATGAACTCCTTGAAGATCCCTCACAGGTTCCAAGCTTTGCGTCTTCGATTACTACCTTATCCACAAAGGCGGCGATAGCTTACATACCCATTTCTCTTCTAAATGTTGAATACAAGATTCTAGCCAAATTGCTTGCCACACGCCTTGCAAAGGATTTACCTTACATCATTCATGAGGATCACACCGGCTTTATCCCTAAGAGAAACATCCAACACGTATTCACCCAACTCTACGACCTCCACCACTTGGCCACTCGAACCTCGTCACCAGTTTACATTTTGGCTGCAGACTTTGAGATGTCATACGACTCCCTAAACCGGGATTACCACTATGCAGCCCTTAACCATTTAGGCCTCCCACCTATACTCATCCGATGGGAAAAACTCTTACATCACCACACTCCAACACGTTTTCTCATTAACGGCCACCTCAAAGATGAAATTCCTATCCTCTCCGGGGTACGGCAAGGTTGTCCGCTCGCTCCCTTACTCTTCATCTATGCTATGGAACCCATTACAGACCTCCTCCGTCACAACCTACGTGTGATTCAAATTGCCTCACACCTTAGGTAACCCTTTATTGGCTATACTGACGACACAAAGTTAATACTGTCTTCCATACAGGAGATCCAAATTGCGTCAAGATCTCTCAAAACAGTAGCACACTACACTGGACTCCGTGTAAGTTACTACAAAACTCATCTGATCCCCGTTGGAGCACACACCCCATGGCCGGAACACTCACCCATTACACTTCCCTCGAACCCAACACAAATTCTAGGACATATATTCTCTACGCACCTTGACCCGGAGGAGACATGGAATCCTATTGTTCGACAAATTGAGGCATCCACACCCCTCTGGAAGAAGTTTGAAGCCCCAATACAGACCAAATTCATTGCAATAAATGCCTACCTTAATTAATAAATTCTCTATTGTAGTCACATCTATCCCCCGCCTCAACACCACATTCAACAGATTAATTCCCTCCTCCTCCAGTTCCTGTCCTTAAAGAATGAGCATGTGGGACTAGGGAAAGGCCTCCGTCTTTACTCTATTGCAACAACAGCTAGCCCTCCATCTAAGGGCGGCCTTGGTGTCAAATGGCCCACTGTCTTCACTATAGCTCAGGTTACCAAATGGATGTACTCGTTCCTCCAACCCAGAGAAGCACAATGGAAGCACACTCTGCTCTTCTCGCAAGACTTCTCCAAGCGTTGACACTTCTTTCTCTCCCACCCATCTATCCTACGACTCAAACTATCATCAATCCACCCAAAGTGGAAAAGCACGTTCAAGTCATTCCTCCTCTCTGATCCAGCTATCCAACCTCCACGCAACCTGTTCAAGGAACTGATGAAGGAATATGTTGCGGTCAATTGCTTTATCCTTAAAGAGAATAATAGACCTTTTGGTCTTCTACAACGAGAACGTTGGCTCCTCACTCGTAGTGTTACGCTAGCGGATGTCCTTTCTCACCCTCCCTGTCCTTGGTCACGTGTCCAAAATGGCATCCTGGATGAAGTGAGAGACTCGCTCCCACTTTCTTGGTGACGAGTCATCTCTGAAGATCCATCCCTCCTCTCTGCTCACACACAAAACCAATACTTCACCATACATGATCTCACAGGCCTCCTTATTAGGATCACATTACACCTCCCACAACCTTCCGTCGACTCAGCATTACCCATGGCGGTAGATCCCGTCTCCCTAGCACTCAGCCCCCGCCCTTGGGCACACACCTCTCACATACAGGGAAAGAAGCTCACCCCTGTAATTGAGTCAGACAATATGTCCATGATTGGTCTTCCTACAAGACCTGACATCCCTGCATATCGTTTCCCCTAAACCCTTCCCCCCTTAACAAAGATTAATCACTGTCTCCTTGTAAGACACAACTTTTGTCCATCATACGAGGGC
Organism: Penium margaritaceum; assembly: GCA_023375785.1. NCBI lineage: Eukaryota > Viridiplantae > Streptophyta > Zygnematophyceae > Desmidiales > Peniaceae > Penium > Penium margaritaceum. The sequence continues at coordinate 198,818 of SZWC01001627.1, forward strand.
AACTGGAAAGAGAGATTCCCTAATGCACTCCTTGCCTGGAGGTCAATCTGTGCCAAACACAACTTCCTCCCACTGGATCTTTGAGCTAAGGATGTACATAAAAAAATCCTTTTCCGCTCTATACCCGTTGCGAGACGCATCCGGTTTTCTCGAAATGGATCAAACGAGTGCCCATATTGCTCAGCGGAAGAAACAATTGAACAATGCTTCCTCTTATGCCTTTGTCTTCAACCAGTGGCATCCCGACTACGCACCATCTTCACCTCCCTCTTTCCTGATACCACCCCCTCCACCTTAGAGATACTCATTGGACCCCTGCATCCCAAAACATTTAGTTCAGTTTGGTCAATTCTCCGTGCCGCACTCTTTCATCTCATCTGGCAGGAGCGATGTGCAGAAACGCGATCTTCTCCTACGGGTAAGATCATTGCACTATTTCCAACAACCTTCCAACAACACATCTGGTTAGTTTCAACTCTGCTATCAAAACAGAACTCCAGACGGGCTAGGGCCCAGCTAAAAACCATTGAGAATGACTTTGTTGACGCACTTTACACTAACTACCTCCCCTTCAACAAGGACTGTTGTCTATTCCTACGTTCGTAATTTACTCTTTGGTGGAAACACCCTGGAATTTACCAGCCACCTTTAAATAACTTCTTGGGGGACCGGGTTCAATCCCCGGGCTTCATTGGTGCTGAGGTAGCCCCCCCCCCCCCCCCCCCTCCGCCTCAGTCGGTCATGATCAGAGGAAAAAAAAAACCAAGAGGCAGGTGTTGCACGTTAACAGGGCTGATGCCGGTAACATCGGTACCGCGGTATACCGTGTTTTTGTATCGCGGTATTGTAGTAACGCGATACAGTATTCCTTTTTGTGGTACCGGTACAGCATCGGTACTGACCTGGCAGGGTACCCCTCTTCTGTACCGCGGTATCATACCGCGGTACAGCAAGGCGGTAATGAGAAAGTGAATGAAAAAAAATTGACAAGTAATGGTAACGCGCTACAACTAAGTCAATGTGGTAGTGCGGATGAGTGTGCATTCGGACGCTCGCAATGGACAAAAAATCTACATATAAATCTACGTGCGAAGCGAGCTGCAACGCAGGACTTTGCCCTCGACATTCCAAATTTCCAAGGACATGGACGTTTGACCAAAATAAGACACTAAGAACATACCGGGGCTTTCGGACAAACAGGTAAAAAATTCCAAAGCTTAACATTATAGTCAAGTTTAACTGTCCTTTTATTGAGCACCAAAAAAAAAGCGAATGTAAGAGGCTACATCATTCCACTAGAGTATCTCTTCATAACTTCGCCCTCCTCCCCTTCCCTCATTTCATGCCCCCTAACTTCTACTCCACCTAAACATCTCCATATCACTTAGAAAATGCGTGGAAGCCTCCTAGTAACACAACCACTGACTAGGCGTCAGTGCCTGGTCAGACGGTGACGACAGTCACAGGTCGTGCACACAACGGCAAGGGTTTGGCTAGGAGATACAAGACAAAGTGTCAGAGAGCTTCAGTAGCATATGCAGAGAGAAATAACAAATGACAGGTCCAAGGCATAAATACCTGCCGCGGTGCACGGCGGGTGTCGCACGCGGCAGTCCAAGAGCTGTCCTAAAACCGGCCCAAAACCACTGTTTTGGTTGTAACTCAGCGCACACATGTCAAAATGCTACGCCGTCTGAACCTAGACGTGCAAAATCAAAAGACGGACGCTACAACTGGTCACATGCATGCATCCACCATCAGACGGTGGATATACAATGCAAAAACATGCAAATAGGGCTCATGGCCAGTCCACCGAAAGGCGCCTGCAAGCTGTAGAAAAGACAACTAAGAGTCCCGGAAGCATCTAGGGCTCTGGAACGGTAGTCGGCCAGCTCCGAGCCGGTAGTCCGCCGCCAGTCGTCGTACCGGTATCACTAGGGCCCGCCTCAGGGATCTGCACGAGTATGGACACGGCCGAGTGGTCACAGTAAACTGTAGACGAACGTCACAAATCACAACACTCCCCCATGACTCGATGGTACACATGTATATACACGTGAAGCACTGGTACAAACACAATAGTGAGTGACACAAACAATTGAGGCACAGACACATATCTCACACTCAAACACCCTCAGGCATGGGGCGAAGCCCAACAGAACAAATGGCCACCAGGAACTTTCCGCGAGCTAGTGCCTTTGTCAGGAAATCAGCACGCTGCATGTCAGTGCCAACCCACATGACGGAGATCACACGTCGCTCCAACAAATCACAAACGAAGTGATGCTCAACCGCAATGTGCTTTGTGCAAGCATGAAAGACATCGGAGTTCTCCGCAATGGCGAGAGCACTCTGGTTGTTGCAACGCAGCACACTGGCGGGTAATGACTGCCCGAGCTCAAGAAACAAGCGCTACAGCCATACTGCCTCAGTAGCCCCTGAGCCCAAAGCAACGTACTCTGCCTCCGATGAAGAACGTGCGATGCAGCCCGGCTTCCCGCTTCGCCAAGACAGAGCGGTACCACCCAGCAGAAACACGTAGCCAGTACGGCTGCGCCCATCTGGGCTCCTAGCCCAGTCACTGTCAGTGTAGCCGTCAAGGACCACCAAACACTGTCGACAAAAACAGAGTCCGAGGTACGGCGTGGAGACCACGTACCGCACCACTCGCACAGCCGCATGAAGGGCTCTCGCACGTGGAGCCTGCAAAAACTGAGCGAGGAGGATGACGGTGAACGCCATGTCAGGACGCGTGGTAGTGGCCAGGTACATCGGAGATCCGATGAGACGGAGGTACAAGGTCACGTCCACTGTCTCCCCCAGCTGTGTAGGATCATCCACCTTCACGACATCCTGCCCATCGGGTGTGAGAGGTGTGGAAGCGGGGGGCACTGCACCGCGGAGATCGCTAAAGTGCTCCCCCGTGACTAGTGCGTATCGGGCCTGATGCAACAACAGTGTCTGATGTCTGCGATCTCGCACGATCTCCATATCAAGAAACACCGATGCAGGACCGAGGTCCTTCATCCTGTAGGCAGTCTACAGGACAGCCTTGGCCTCCTTCACGGCCTCCAGGGATGGAGACGCGATCAGAAGGTCATCGACATAGACCAGGATGGCGGTGAACCGCTCGGGTGTCGGTAGGATGAACAGAGAGGGATCTGCCTCACTCTGTACGTATCCTACACGAGTCAAACTGCCGATGATCTCCCGGTTCCAACACCGCGGAGACTGTTGGAGGCCGTACAAGGACTTGCGCAAGCGCCAGACCTTGCCACCGTCCTCAAAGCTTGGTGGCTGAGCCACGTAAATCTCCTCATCCAGAGAGCCATGGAGGAACGCATTGTTCACATCCATCTGGTGCAGTTCCCAATCATGCTGAGCCACTACACCGAACAGAGCTCGAGCTGAGGTCATGCGGCCGA
>SZWC01001628.1:26990-44064 GCA_023375785.1 Penium margaritaceum
GTGCGTGCGTGCGTGCGTGCGTGTGTGAGTGCGTGTGTGCGTGCGTGCGTGCGTGCGTACGTGGATCTGTGCATGCATGCGTGCATGTACGCGCGTGCGGACTTGCTTGTGCGCACGGGAACCTGAGTCGATGCACGCACACATGCCGTGTACGAGCGTGTGTGTGTCCATGCAAGCAACCGCGCACGTGCCCACTGTTGACCAGTACAGGTTGCGCCGTGGACGTGTAAGGAAGCGCAAACCTACTCTCCCAAGGAGATCCTGAGGAATGGACGACTGGGACCATGATCAACTCTCCTCGTGAAGGGCAACTTCCAAACTGCGGTTCCTTACAATGGGCTTTCATGGCAAGCTCGGGGCTGCAGGAGAGACAGGCCATTGAAATCGTAGCAAAGTCCCTCTTGCAGCAGGCCACTCACCGTTGCTCATGCTCGATCCGCGACTGCATGCTCTGCTGCTCCCGCTGCAACAGCACCTGCTGCTCTTGCAGCTGCTGCAGCCGCTGCAGCTGCTGTTCCAGCTCCTGCCGCTCCTCTCGCCGCTGCTGCAACCGCTGTTGCTGCTGCTGCAGCCGCCGCTGCGCCTCTTGCAGCTGCTGTATCCGCTGCCGCCGGTGCTGCAGGCGTTCGTCCGACGGCGGCGCTGCATCCGGAGGTGAAGGCGGAAGGACCGGCTGGGCTTCACCAGCAGTGGAAGCAGAGGCAGAAGCAGAAGGGATTGCAAGTGTTTCTGCACCTGCCGCACCGGCCGTCATGCCAGCAGCAGGCACGGGAGGTGGCTCATGCGCAGGCGCACCTGGACCCTCTTGCGCAAGCAAAGGCCTGCTTGCGCCTGGAGACGGCAGTTCAGAGCAAGCCTCTGTGTGTGAAGCGGTAGCAGACGTGTCGGATGCAGCAGTGGCAGCATCAGCAACTGCTGCTGCTGCAGAATGATCAGGAGCAGCACTGATTGCGGAAGCAGCATCAGCACCATCGACGTAGCTACTGTCTGGCGCTGCAGCACGCGCAACCCTCTGAGGTTCCCCTTGCTGTTCCCCACCTTCTGGCTCTTCCCTCTCTCGTGTCACGTCATTCCTCACGAGAACCAGTTCCTGTGATGGAGTGGAGCCCACTGCCGCCAGTGGCAGCTGCTGCTGCTCTTGCTGCTGCCGCCGCCACCGCCACCGCCGCCTCCTCTGCTGCTGCTGCTGCTGCTGCTGCTGCTGCTGCTGCTGCTGCTGCTGCTGCTGTCGCTGTGGCAAAATTTGACCGAGAGAGGACTGAAATCGCCGCAGCAGCACAGGCAGCAGCAGAACGCAACCCAACACCTCCGCCACAGTAAAGGTCCGCAGTAGCTTTAGGGACACATTATAGGAATCAGTCTTGCTGCTGCTGCTACTACTGCCAGCTATGATGAGCACAGCAACTCCACCTGCTGCAATAGCAAGCAGCCACATCAGCTCCAGGACCATGAAGCAGACGCCGAACACTGCTGCCCCAGAAATGGTGTTCGCAGCCGTCCCATTGACTGGACGCGGATTTGTCGGATTCACCGTTATCTCGTTCGCTGAATTTGCTGTGGTCGCTGCCCGAGACTGACCTAGCTGCCGTGCCTGGCGCTGCTGCTGCTGCTGCTCCTGCTGCTGTTGCTGGCCATGCTGCGGCTGCCGTTGAAGTGAAGGCAGCTGCTCTTCCCGGAGAAAATTAACTCCACCGTCCATTTTCCTCCCTGGGGCTCGACAGCAGCAGCAATTTGGACTAAAGCTGATGCCTATGGTTATTTACACGCTGATCAAACGCTCAAAAAACGCTCGCTCGCTCGCTTGGTGACATCCTCGGATTCACCGTCGCCATGGACGTGGAGCTTTTCGGTAATCAACCACTGGGTCCGAAGAGCGGTGGTGGGCAGGTACACCGGACTTTCAAAACCAAGCCTTGGAACTGGAGTGCTACCTAGCGTATTCGTCATCGAAGGTCCATCGTCATGAGGGTCCGTCTCGGATAGCACAGATCTGTGCCCTACGCCATGTGCGAGTCCGCTGACTAAGCGCTACGTCAGTACTTTGAAAGGGTCTGTTTGGAATCCAGAGGCGTCAGTCTAGTTCGTGTCCGATGAATGAGTACGACCTCTAATGCAGAGCTCGGTTGAAGCGGCCTCAAGGGTTAGGTCGACCGTCCACTTGAGGTTTCGCGATCGAGCTAGAAAGATTTTCGGGCAAACTTGTCCGCGGCGATGACCCGACAAGTCGCCACTATTTTCTGCGACGATATAGACATGAGGGTATGGCGAGCGCCTACTCTGACTTGTTCGCCATCGTAAATGTGACGGTCAGGGATGACTGCAGGATTAATCCGCCGGTAAATCGCGTCAGCGCCAGACTCCGACCTGACGTGAAACCTTCCCCTGATACTCCGCCCAAACGGCGAGCTTTGGAGGGCCCATGTGTTTCGGAAACATAAAACTAAGAATTAAACTTCACACGATGTCGGCGCCGGCATATAACCTTCCAAAACACAAGAAAAACCAGATCCTGCAACCGAACCATCATCGAAGTTCAGGTCCGAGCGCCGTCGGTGGAGGATAAATGACCAGTTTGATATTTTAGAAAACGAGGACGGCCAGAATCGCCTGGGCGTCAAAGCCTACCGTCCAGCCGTTCAGGTCGGCCTGTAACTTCGAACATTTTAGCCAGGTTTGAGTCTCCGGTCGATGAGGAATCAAATAGGCTCAAACCCTCATCGCATTTGGCGACATATCACTTCTCATAAGAAGGACAACGACAGTAGGATTATTTCGAGATTTGTCCCAAGATTTTCAGAACGCATGAATCGAGTTTGCTGCGGACGGAAATCCCAACATGTACTCCAAAGCGTTCAGTGAGCAAAAAACTCAATCAGCTACTCTAGTCGATAACATTCTAATGCGACCCAGCTTCGTTCAAAACAAACTTAATGATATTGATAAAACGGAGAAAATGCAGTTTCGCCTGTCTCTGGTTGGGACATGGGATTCATCTTATAATTATAGTGGAAATACAGAATTCACTTCAAACTTACAGAATGGCTTCATAGACAACATAAAATATGTCATATTTCAAAATGTGAAATCCAATATTTTCATGGAACACAATTTATATTTCAAAATAAGCATTCAAATAAAAATTTAGAATTATGTTTCGAATTTTAACAAGTAAAACATATATTCATGCATTTTTTATGAGCCATGTTATGTTATTCATAAACTTTTAATGGGTTCCACCTTTCATATTCAACGAATTCCTTAAATCAAACTTCAATTAATTTGTTTTATGACATTATTTTTGGGTGGATTCACCATGAGAATGAAGAAAATGAAATTTATTTTCAGGTTCAAATGCGTAATCAAATTCAAAATATTGGACAAGTACATTGAAAAAATTGGTTACGATAAGGAAAAAAAAATATATTTTTAATTCTTCGTTTTTTTAATAATTTGGGAATTCCATCATCTAAGTATAAGATATCTTCTTTTGTAATGTATGCAAATATTATAGCCTAATTATAGGGAAATATTTTTAACATCATCAAATGATTATTCAAATACTATTTTGGATTGATTTAGATATTCACTTCCCCGTATAGTTTAATCTAATTTTATGTGTTTACAAGATATAAGGAGTGATGTAATATGTTAAGAAGTATGTCACTTTGTCATATTGGTGATCGTTTCCCATGAGGCTGTTAAAGAATACTACAAGGCCATCTAGGTACGCTGTAAGCTTAGTTATGGTAGTGAAACCTATAGTCATTTATAACATCTATTTTTCCATTTTTCCACGGTCACTTGTGCATTTTATGCTTGGTGGGAAGAATTACGTCAAAGTATAATACTTGCTTGGTTTAAAAAAAAGAAAAAAAAACCTTTAATCTCACCATGTTTGGATCGTAGAGGAATTCCCACGTACCATCATGAGTGTCTTCAACAATCTTTAATGTTGTCCTGTGTTTGTTTTCCCATTACATGGCATGCAACAAAGCTATGTACTTTGCTTCAAGACTCACTCTACACGACTGTTGGCTTTGATATCTTTCAAAACTATCATAGAATCAGATACCCTTCTCTTCTTTATGTTGGATAATTTTATATTTGACGTTGAATTTTGGGTCTTTGTAGGAGAATCGCAGACGTCATGAAGCGGGGAAAACTAGTAGACGACCAGGATATAATAAATTCATCATTTTCTTCAGTTATCAATGTTTTCCTAGAATAAGTTTCGTTAGAGTTTCTTCTCCGATTGCCCAACTTTATGTGCGAGTTCGCTGAACGTTGGTGGACTGCGGCGACCAGCCCTGACCGCACCGTCGAGATCGTGCTGACGTGGTCGTGAAAAACACGAGGTCAACTCAGAAGGCCGCGGCAACAGCAACATCACCTTCCGGCAGCAAACAATTTAACCCGTTCAATTTAATCCGTTCACTGTCCAACTTTCATCTCGAAGAAAGATGTGAAAGGGTTTCGAAACCGTGATGCAACGTTTTATTTACGATAAGCTCGAGCGAGAAAATCACATAATGTCTACATGAATGTAATCGAAGCTTGCGTGCATTCGGATCTGGACTTCTGATGGACGTCCTCTCGATTATTACTCCAGAAGAATGTGGTCAACTTCCTTCAAGGTTTATTTATAGCAACACTTAAAGATTTCTTCCCAGAAATCACAATTCAGGCTACAAAGTTAGTCCAATACACTTCTGCGTGCTATGGTCTTGAAAATTACAATTTTTGGGCTTGCATTTATGATTCCAATTTCCCTTTCGTGCATTCCCTTCTACCTTATCAAGATATTTCATGAGTATAAATGTATCAGCTATATTTGCATGTCCTTGGTTTATTGTTAAACTGTTTTAGTTTCTCATCTTACTCTTGCTGAAAAGCATTACATTAGGTATTTCCAAGCATTAAGTTTTTAAAAAGAAGGGCTTGAATTGTTTTGATGATTAATCGTATGCTAAATATACATTATTTACATATACAATTTTAAGAGGGCATTCATTTCTTCATCTTCTTCATATCTAGTGAAAGGATCAAAGGATCAATTCTCAGTTAAAAATGATGTTTCTTACTACATATTTTTTCTATTTTTTACGAATATAGAAGACAAAAAAATGATCAATGGAGTAAAAATGCTTCTCATCAAGGTTATTATGTTAGATTTCAAGAGCTTACAATGCTTTCCAAAAAACATGGATAATTTTCAAGAGTTTGATGAAGATTTTTCTGAATTTTTTATGTACAACCCAAATTTGGTTGTCTTACTTCGGCTATTCAAACTTATTGTTTTTTTCAAGGTTATGTCTCTTTTGGATTGAATGAAACATATTGCATTATTTTCCTTAATGACTTGCTTTCCAAGCACGTGATAAGGAGACTATTATTTTAAATCTTTCTAATTTCTCCAATATTTGCCTTCAATTCGGGAATGAATTGGTTTGTATCATTCAATTAAGGTGTGAAAACAATTGGCAACATCAATGACTAAGACGGTGTTTTCTAGTCACATATTGTGTATTTGTGATTGCTTGGTGAGGTTGTAAAAATCTCCACATCGGTTTCTTCGTCTAATATTGAAATATATTCATGGTTTAAATGGTTCAAATTCTCCAATGAGTTCTTATGGGATCCCAGATTCACGAGACACCTTTATTTCATCAAGGATATAAATTGACATGAAAAGAAGATCTTGTCCACAATTTGATAATGGTTGGAAGAAGTTATGTACAAAAACGTGCACTAGAGAATCCAAAGGTAATCATGATTTCTTAGAAGATTTAACAATATGTTCTTCTTTATGTATTAGGTGTTATGAGCGATGTGGGAGGATTTTAGATTTTAATAAATATCTAAATGTTTCCTATTCTCTAATCGTAATGGAAAAGGAGAGGTAAGTTAAAGAGGTTGGATTGAAAACTGTGTTTTGTTAACCAACACATAAGCTTTATTTTGTTATGATGATTAGAAAATACATCTAGATTATGGATAAAATTTCTTTAAACTTCTGATTAGAAATTAACTTTCTTATTTTAACCTATCCTAGTACTTGACAAAGAGTACACAACATTTAATCCATGGATTCAAGTTCAAGGGTGGATTGTGTTGACACATGTGACAAGGCACAAGGGCCAAGGCCCTTGCTTGTTAGATATTTGGGTGATGTTTGCGAAGATTATAAAATAGCAAGATAAAGAAGTGGAAACTTTGTATGGGGAAAAGTGGATCTTGATCAATACAAAGTTCATGTATGGTACATGAAAATCTTTGGCAACATTGCGAACACAACTCCTAGCCCTTTAACGGGAAACGCCTTGCACGGCCTTGTAAACCCTCGTACCAAGAGTCTTGATGGATTCTCCAAATTGACTGGCCTCCATGACAACCTCCACCCAAGCCAATAGACCATATCATGCTTATAAGGGCCTTAGAGGGATCAAAAATAAAGTCTTGGCATTGTGCTCCAAAGTTAAAGATTTAAGCAGAGGTGAGTTCTTCTATTTTTTTATGAATAAGAAATAAAAGGAGCTCTCCCTTTTATACCTATGGATCTGGCAAGTATTCCTACAGAAGGGGAAGCGTTTTGAGTGGTTTAGGTATACTACCTCTTATGCCTTGTTTACGAGAGGTTTCCTTGTGCAAACATTTCCAAGAGTTCAAAGTTGTTATCTTCATCCGTGGTGCATGAGAGACAAGCTTCTTTCATAAAGGAATTTCATTAAGTCTTCAAGTGAATCATCACAAAGAGCTTTCTTTATCTTCATTATTTTCTCTAACGAACTTTGATCTTTCCATGCTACCGTATCAGTTACGTTAATCTTCAGCTTGTATTCCTTAGAAGTTATTGGCTCATGTGCATTGAATGGCTTGAGCTCCATGCATTTGAAAGATGATGGAATTTACGCCTCATGCCAAGGGTGTATGAGTCATCCCCTATCAACTTAAGGACTGTGTAACCAGGATAGTTTTGTTGTAGTTTGTAGTAGGTTGCTTTCCTCCCTCTCTGAGCTCACTTAAGGTATGCAAAACTGCCATGTAGATGTCAATTCACTATTTCCACACTAGACCTTTACGACAAACCAAGATTTTGCGGAAAGAATTTATCTAGCTTGTATAAGGGAAATTTTATCTGGCTGGTATGCGTGGACTTACAAACTAACATAAAATGCTTATCGTTTTGTGTAAAGATTCAAATGTAGTTTCCTTTAATATTTCTTCAAGTTATGAAATAGCACAATACTAAACCCTCAACAGATTGTATTTCATAAGGATTTGTGTTTTTTCACGGTTTTTAAAATGAAGACAGCTTTTTTGGCGAATTAATGGTAGTAATTTTGGTATAAATTGTGTTTCTTTCAACGAAAGAAGTTAGATATAAATTCATAATGGATTGAAAATTTTAAGTGTGTTAAAGATGATAATGAAAGGTAGAATATAGAAAATGAGAATAATGATCTTATGAAATTTATATTTTGAACATTGTGGAGTCAAATAACAAGTAGTATACTCTCTCATATGGTGCCTTGTGATTCATTTCTGCAAGCATGGTAGGTTTTCTTTCTAAGACTTAGCCTTTGCCTAAAAGAGATATGGTTCTATTAGTATAAGGCTTTCTACATCATGACGATAGATTTTTATACATTTCGTTTACGTACATCATTTGAATAACCTCTTTATTAAACACAACTATTTTCTAGACATTGGTATTCATGGTGTATTCTTACTATGGCATCTCTCGTTAGATGAGAATATATTGTTATATGTATATTTGCATTGAATTTTGCCTAACATTTGTGTGCACGCCAAGATACATCATGTTGTGTGGATGTTTCGTGAAAGCCACGCACCATCATTTGGCCACCCACTTAAGGAAATCCTCATCAACAATTTATTTTCCATACTACACCACATTTCCCATAACATCATCAGGAAAAAGTAGTTTCACCAATGTCCACTCAGAACGTTTTGTTCTTCCATGAATTTTCAACATCACAAATTCTTCACATGTTAAAAAAACCTTTTTACGAGATATAATTTCCGTAATCCACATATTTTTTATATTTTACATCCGACCTAAAAATTTCATCCATGCTTTCCCCAAATAGATACAAGAAAATTCTAAAAAAAATGAATACGTTTCTAATGTATAAATAACGTTCTTGATGATGTAAACGAGAAATAATTAAAAAATCACAAACTATAATGTTTTAGGCATTCTTTCATTTGCATTAAGGATTAGAAATAAAGAATTTCTAGAAATTTAATCCTATGAGTTCTTTGTGATACCATATATGGAATTCAAAAGAATGCAAAGAATAAATGAAGAATATTTTGAGAGTAATTACTTGTTTACAAAAGACCATAACAGTGTAGGTCAACTCACTTGGGTAGGTGACTTCACAACATGAATGCAAATTCTCAACTTCCTTAAAATTTCATGACAAAACGCCACCTCCTCCTCATGCTCTAGCACAACTATAGCTGCTCATACATGAACAATGGAATTTTTGCATAATTAGTTGGTAAAAATTATAAACAATAACAACAATGCCAATGGCATCAGTGGAGACCAGCTGTGGTATTCTTCACTGCTCTGACAAGATGTACACTAAATAATTTTACTAATGAATGAGAGCAGATGTTTACTTGGCTCCTAATCCTTTTCTTCAACTTTACTTTCTTGTAATCATGGTTAAGCTAATCACCTCTTACGTAAATGCACTTTCTAGGTTCAAAACCAACCTCTTATGAAAGAACCATAGTAATAAAAATGAAAACCACTAACATAGCAAAAACATGAGCAGATGGACTTCGTATGGTGAACCCTTTACCCTCTGATCCCCCCCCCATTTTTTGGTTTTTAAGATGGACCAGCCAGAAAATTCCTTCCACTTTGCTCTCTTTCCGTTGTTAGAGGTTGTCAATTACTGCACTGGTGTACCGCTCCAATGGAGTGAAGTCAGCGGAGAAATCAGAGGACCGTGCAAAAAGATACGGATTTTACTATACAAACCCGCGTATGAAAGAGTGGGCAATTTACTTCTGTACAGGCCAGATAATTTCTGGCATTCTGGCTCTTTGGGTGTAAGGAGCCTTATGTACATAGTGTGCACGCATGCGCTACAAGGGAGCGCATGCCAGTTGCCTACTCCTAGGGAGGGAGGAACTATGTACTGCATAGTGATGCATAGGCATGCTGGTCTTGCGGTCCCAGATCTGACACAACGCATGGCTTCCAAGGTTGGAGAAAGCAAACTACTGCATCATCCTCAACATGCACATGGCATGGGAGCTGCCATATCATCAGCAGCATGGAGCACTGAAGAACGAGTTTCAGGATGAGGGAGATCAACGATCCTCATCTGACCATTTGGCAACATCAACGACTGACGAGAGAAGCTTCTGAAGGAAGAAAACCTATAGAGAACCTTCTCCATTAAGCCAAAGGAAGCTTCCTTAGGAAGGAAGCTTCTCCATTTCCCAAGTGGACGATTCCTATGGAGGTGGCTTGCCCTACAAGCAAGCCCCGGGCCACAGTATATAAGACCATGGCCAAGACACTCTCAATAAGAAGAAATCTATCACTCCACATGAGAGCACCTCCTCAACCTCAATCTCAAGGCGTCTCCCTTCAGCGACTTGACATCCGTTATGCTACAAGGCCTGGAATTCCGTCCAAGACCTTTGCTGGAGAGCCCTCTGAAGACTGAAGACCCCCAGCAAGCCTGGCATGTTCGTACCAGCGTGGGTGGAGGACATCCGGACTACCTGAAGGCCAGACTACCTGCAAGACGGTGGCAGAGCCAAGACCCCTGCATTAATGGCCGTTATGGCCTAAGCAGGGGATTACCCATCAATGGGCCAGAAGTAAGGATTCTATGTACATAGCTGTGGATAAGCTGCTACTTGGATCTGTACTTTGTAATCTGTACTATGTACTATCAATCAAGATTGGATTCTCAAATTCGTGCAAGTTCATTTGTCAATGTTTTGAGAGTACATGCGAAATCTGGTGAGCTCTCAGAAAACATCCTGTACAACTTACAGGATGTTTTCTGTATTCCCCTTCCGCAATACAAACTCTGACATCCGTTACCTTGGTAACTCTGATGGTTGTTATGCCTGAAGGCCGAAGACTAAGCGGTAATGCTACTTAAACTATAGTAACTGCAAAACCTAATACAAGACATGAAACCCAAGACTTCATTGTAATTCAAAAATAATTCATGCAACCCAAAATACTCTAAGGCCTTAACATCCAAGCTTAAGAAGTTGAAGCAATCGCACACAACGTCCCTGTGCACCCAAAAACAACGCAACCAACATCAAGTGCAACACTTTGCTCCCGACCTTCATCTTTCTCCTTAAAATCCTCACCCATCCCTTTTGAATCCCTTCCTTCATGTCCACATGTTTTAATGAGCCACTCTTATTGTTCCCCTTTATTTGTCCATCAACCCTTCCCTTGGATGTCAAGTGGTCGATCTAAGCTAGGTGAATGCAAAAAACACGTATCTTGTCTTAATAATGTTTAAAACATTGAATTTTTCCGCTCATCAATAACACCGAGTAAAAGAACCAATAAAGCCTACTTATGTCAATGGTGCATACATGTGTAGCCAGATGAAGAAAAACGATGAAGCTCAGTTGTGTTTCTATTGGTCACTTTTGATTAATTTAACCTATAATGCTAATGAAGGCAAACCTTCTACCAATTACGTGCTCTATCTGGGTTATAAAAAGACCTAGTAAAATGTTATAGGGACAGAATAGATAAAGATTGCATTCCATCAAAAGGGGACAACGTACCTGCAAATCTCACCATGTGGCAATCTCAACAAAGAGGAGTCCCACAATAATAGTTGCCATTGTCATAATCTTTAGAATTCAACTCACTTTTGTTCTCACCTGCATCATGACCAACTATTTCCTCTTTGGTATTACCACTAGCACAGCCATTTTCATCGTCATGATCATCATCATCAATGTTTGCACTAGTGTTGACAACAAATGTAGCACCAATATCACTTTTACCATCCTTATTTCAACTCTTTCATACTACTTGCAAAACTATCACACAATTGTACACCACACGAACTACACACAACCACATTCCACACTCCAAAATGAGTGTATCAAAAGGTGTATTAATGTTTTTTTGGCTTCTTCAATAATCATCAACATGAATGCATGCGACTACATACACATTCGTTTTCAAAGTAAAAACAATATAGGTATACACATGAAATAGACAAATTTATGTGAACGATCGATGTTAACTTTCTGTTCACTTCTAAGTACACTTTCTTGTACACAGTTTCAAGGGTTATTTCATTCGTCCTACATGCATGTAGTTTGCATAGACACACACAAATGATGAATTTCCTTTTTTCATCGGTAATCAAATAATTTTGAGCTTGACCTTGGGCTTAAACCCAGCCTTCCAATGCAACCATGGCCTTATGAATCCTCCTGAATCCTAAGACCACTTCGAAAAATGAAGATTCACATTCAGCTCACAAAAGGACTGCACTTTTCTCTCTATAACTACCCTTTCACACGTATAAGGTTGGACCAAGTTTGTATACCATGAGTGTCGGGTATTTCATTGAATTATTGAAATCATGACAACTTCATAGTAGTAAACTATATCACATATACAACTTGTTCACTTCTCCCCCTCCTATAATTGTTGTGTCATCCATTTCACCATCTTTATGTTGACACCTCCTTTCTGGTATCAATTTCGCAAAAGAACATATGATGGTAACCTTTTGATATGTTTTTTTTTCAAGTGATGGAAGAGCCTTAGTTAGACCCATTTTGCACAAAGAACCAAATTTATGAAAAGAATTTACAATACTATAATCCGATATTCAATGAATAATTCTATTGTTTTTGAAACAAACATGCAAATCTTTGAGCCTTACATAATTACCACAAAGGCATAGTTTCCTTCTCACATCGTATTTTCACCCACTTCATCACGCCCAACTACACATATGATGACAACCGGAATTCACAACATACTCGATCCCAAAAAACACATTATGTGAACATGCACTCATTTCCCAACAACAACGAAAATAATATTTTCTTCCCCACATAATCTTGCCACACAATGATGTGCATGCTCATCTACAACCCAAACCAATGAAAACTTATAAGAACAAAATCACTCAGTTATTGACACATGCAAGAACCATAATAAAGACACACAGATGTTCCATTAATCCTCCCCCAATCCACCAACTCCTCAAATACCTTAGTGCCCCATCATTCACACACCTTACTCTAGGCAATCTTTGACGACACATCAAAGCCCTAGGAAACAACTAATGCATATGATGACGGAAATTTCCCATTGAATTCTTAAACCGTATGCTTGAAGTTTCACTAAAAGCGCTCTTCGTACAATTGAACAAGTGCTTCACTTCATAAAATTATTACCTAGTATAATGAACTTTATTCCATGTCGCCTCTTTTAGAGATGCAATCTTAATCTAATGAATAATCATAGACTTGTTCCTCTTTTCAATGTAGAGTTTAAAATCCTTCCAAATGCACTATGTTACGTCTTCCAATACTCAACTTGCCCTCCTTCTACCCCAATAAAATAACGCATGATACCATTTTGGGGAAATATCTATACCAAACCATAGAGCACATGGGACTCTTGATTAATTGAACTATTAGATTTGTGATATACTGACTAACACACAAATTACCTTACTCATCAAATTCCATCTCACCCCATAAAAGTAGAGATTCAAATGTGTTCACTAAGGATGCCCGATTTCTTTGTTTTTATTCATCACACCAATGGAATTCTTTGATCAATTCATCCATAATCATGTTCTAATTCCATTAAAAACCTTTGCTTCATGTCTAAGAATTGGTTATAACACAAAAAGTATAACCATTTTTGTTACCACCCCATCATCTCTTAACACAGGCATTCTGAGCCTCTTGTGATGTCAGTCATCACTTTGTTAAAGTATAGTGCCTAAAAAACAGTCCTCCTTGCCCCTCCCATCATGGCACCATTCAAATAAAATATCATATGTGCACAGAGTGGAACCTCAACGTATTCTAGGGCGACAACTTGACCATGACACATGGTCTAGGCCTTTATGGACAAAATAACTAATCCCCAAACTCAAGGCGGCCACCCTTGAATTGCGGAACATGCGCTATTCAATCAACACTCGTAGGGTAGCCATTTAAGCATACTTCTTCCCGTATATTGTCTTCCACTCCGATGTGCAACCAACTCCCCCTCATATTCTTAACCTGATAATACAGATCCTCTTTCATTTCATATCATATACCTATGATCATAACAAAATACACATCATAAACTGAAAATACCCATCAACGATGGTTTAGTAGGCATGTTGTGGCCCCCCACACTCATCTTAGCGTTAAGCGCCTACATTACTCATAATTTCCTACCATCTTTGGAAATTAATGGCATACCACTCTTCTATCTATCCCAAAAATTGCACCACGATTCCTTTTTTTTAAGAAAAAAAATATTATTCATTTTTTCTATGGTGAATAATTCAATAGACATGTTTTCCTTACAACCACTTTATTTTTTACGACAAAAGAAACTGAATCAAACACCAATTCCTTGATTTTTTTCTAACATAAGGCCTAAATATTACGAGGGTTAATGTCTTGAAAAAATATTACTTGAAAATGAAGCCTGAGTTGATTTCTTAACAGAATCCAAGAAATGTAATGTTAACAATTGCATCAGTAATCTTAAGTGAAGATAGAGACATAAAAAATTCACATGAGTAGTGGTGACCAACACCAAACACCATCAGTACTACTCACGTAATGATGGTGTTGAAGGATGCAAGTGAGGAGCAAATGGCACACATTACCACTCATATACAAAATGATTAAGTAAAAATTCCACGCCACTATATAACCTTACATTGTCAAACTGATCTTGTACTGAAAAAAACCCTCTTGTGATTTCCTTTTAATATTTTTGCCAAGAAGAATGTACTTGATTCCACGGAAACGTCAATTAACTCCTTGGTTTTAGTATTAACGCCCTCATATCGACCTAGTGCATGAGGAATCCACCCCTTCCCTCTTTGCCACGTGTAAGTTGCTCCTCACCTGCATCCTCTAACCCACACATATTAACAAAAGTGGGATCACATCAATGTCCTTGCGAGTGAAGGAAGATACATGCAATTACTACACACATCCCCCATTTGTAAACGAAAAAAATTTCCTATTGAGGGTAACGATTTGGTTCATCCAATTTGGCAATAGATTGCAATTTTCCCACAAAAGTTTTCTATTATTTGCCTTTACAATCAGTGAAACACCAAAACCATTGAACATGCTTCTAACAAAGTACCGTAATCTCCACCCATTGATATAAGGACTTCTTTAGTGTTCTCATGTCATTCGTCCCACATCACTCATACCTTGCACTTCAATGACACTTCCAAAATATTCCTCAGGTTGGAGCTTGGAATAAATTCAACATAGTGAGAAATCTAGGTACTCCATCGTAAAATCTCTCACAAAACATTTGCAATTCCTTTACTCTTAATTCTATAATTTACCACACATCATGACACCAATTTGAGGACCAAGTCACAATGCACGTAGCTTTTCTGGTTGAGAGCAAAAAACCCGTGGCTAACAAAGCCCTCATCATAAAGTTGGCCGAACTTATCGCATCACCGCCTACATGCAAATGGAATAGAGAGGTCAACCACCACACGTTGTCATTGCCCCCCAATTTCGACGCATATTGCCACGAAGCATATCGTTTTTTTCTGGGGGGTGGGCATTTCCACACGTTCTTGAGAGAGTTGCTCGAAAACACCTTACGCCATGGTTAAGACCTCTCGTTTGAATTTGGCCTTTGATGGTTGATTAGTGGGTTTAAGTCCCACATATCCCTTAGAAAGAGCGCTCTGGGAATCTTCCCAGGCATGAAGTTCTGTAGTACCGTAAGTCCCCTTTGAAAGGAGGGAACGGGGTTACCGGGCAGGCGCAAAAAAAGGTCAGACGGCTTCTCTCATCTCCCAGGCGCAAAAAGGGCGGGAGTTTGCACCTAGCGTCCAACTTCCGATGTAGGAAACAACACCTCTGTGAGCCCCCGCGGCTCTCCCTCGCCGGCATTGGCCAACGCAGACGCAGTCCGACCTCAATTCCTCCGTCGTGCTCAGCAAACGCTCTTGCGTGGCACCTGCGTCGCTGCACTCCAGACACACGTCACTCTTGCGCACAAGGGTCGCCTCGTAGAGTGGTCACGCGCGCCGACCACGCCCGTCGACGGAGTTGTGCTTCGCCTACTGCTGGGGTGCGTTCGTCGCAGTAGTGTCAGTGGCTTTTGCAGCAGCTTTGCCACTCCACCTGGCCGGTAGGCCTTGCCCCAGTCACCTTGCAAATAGCCTCGCAGATTGTGGCTAGCCAAGTTTCTCGCTGTTTCTGTTTCCGTTCTGGCTGTTGCCTTTGCGGCCCACCGCAGGTAGTGACCGGCGACCACTTCGGTGCCATGCGCTGTCAGACTACCCACCTTGCCTGACTATTCTTCCGCCACCTGCCGCGGTGACTGCTGCCACTGCGCGTAGAGAGAGACGTACACCGTAACGGAAAAACCCTTGCACACTTGCGCACTTTGCTTTGCGCACTTTCTTTTGCTTTTCACACTCTCTGTCGCTTTTCACACTCTCTATCGCTTTTCACACTCTCTATCGCTTTTCACACTCTCTGTCGCTTTTCACACTCTCTATCGCTTTGCACACTCACCGGCTTCTCTCTGTGCACCAGTTTCTGACGTTGGTAGTCGTTCCAGCGTCGACGGCGAGTCATCACCTCCTCCTCGCCTAGAATAGACTCGCCCCGGAAGCTCCGAAAAAACGTGTAACAGGGATTCACCCCTGAAGAAGCTGCTATCTGTCCTCCGACGTTTCTCCAAAGACAGGGGCACACTGTTGTAGTAGAACTCCGTCGAACTAGACGTCGAAGCCACTGATACTACTGCGAGCCAGACGCTTGGTTGAAAGCCGTTGGGCGAGAGTCAGCAGACACTTCCAGTCAGCTGGCACGACCAATCAGCTGGGACGACCAGTCAGCTGGGACGACCAGTCAGCTGGCACGACCAATCAGCTCGCACGACTGATTAGGTGTTGTAGTAATGGATACTCCTCAGCAGCAGCCGCAGCAGCAGCAGCAGCGACGTGTCCAGACAATTCTGCTGCTGGGGATGGGGAGGAACGAGCAGCAGCCGCAGCAGAGTCAGCAGCAACAGCCATTGCTTCCGCTGCAATACGAAGCGTCCGAGACGCAGCAGCAGCAGCAGCAGCAGCAGCAGCAGCAGCAGCAGCAGCAGCAGCAGCAGCAGCAGCAGGCGCTTGACGTCGAATCACAGCAACCATTCACTGCTACAGCAGCAGCATCAGACCATCCGTCAGGTACCGCGTCAGGTGCCACGTCAGGTGCCGCGTCAGGTGCCGCGTCAGGTGGTGCAGGTGGCCTCTCAGGTGCCTTCGCACGCGTCGCAGGCGTTTTCCCTGGCATTGGCGGTGGCAGCGGTGGCGACAGCGGGGGCAGCCGGCGTGCGCCAAGGTCCAGGAGAGGAGGTGGAGGAGGAGGAGGAGGAGGGCCAGGTCCGACTCCGCTGGTGGTTTGGAGCCGTCACCTGGAGCTGCTGACGGTGGTGGCCCTCGCGTTGTGGGCCGGAAAGGGCGTCATACCGTCGCTGCCGCCGGGCATGCGAGGTGACGTCGGCGATGATGTCATAGTCGGTGGTGGAGGTGGTGGCATGGTCATGTATGACGCCGACGATCGTGCGGGTGGGGGCAGAGGTGGAGAAGGTGGTGGTGGTGGCGGCGATGGCATGGTGAGGAGCAGTGCAGAGGATGGTGGCTCTGCGTCGGGGGGCTATGGCGGTTATGGCGGTTATGGTGGTGGTGGGGGAGGTGGGGGAGGTGGGGGAGGCGGTGGTGGTGGCACGGAGGCAGCGGCAATGGTGGACGATGTGGACGATGTGGATGTCTATGGCAGCAGCATGATGCCCAATCCA
>SZWC01001628.1:58508-70250 GCA_023375785.1 Penium margaritaceum
CCCCCCCCCCCCCCCCCCCCTCCCCCCTCCCCCTCTCCTGGAATGGGGTCTGGCAAACTAAGCAGGCGGCTGTTGCAAGGAGCATGTCTTTCATTGTAGTACATAGTTTGGTGCTGTATCAGCCGCCTCTCATTGAATGTCTCTATTCCTCGACGTTTTTTTATTCACAGATGCCTACCTGGAGAGGAAGCTGCGACCTTGGCCTGTCTTGCTTCCGAGAGCAAACTCCATGATTGGCTGGGGGCAACAGCAGGATGGAGTCGGAATGCAAATGCAATGTGGTACGTAGTGCCCATGTCCGGTTTCATTCCACATGTGCTGATGCTCTGGACTTGATAAGTGATGTCATCAATCCCTTGGTGTCGCACTGCAAACAATAGGCGCCATGGCACATTTCCATCTGTTTTTAGGCGTGCCTCTTGCTAACTAATCATGCACCGGCAGTCCCCTCGAAGCACAATGTGATTGGAGTTGCTCTGTTAGATTCCATAGGTGAAGTTCTAAACCCAGCGGGGGATGCGAATACCCATGGTAATTCGATATGTCGCATAAGGTCCATGCGTACGGTGGAACTGCGAATCTACCATGTTCAACAGCGGGAGCGCATGCACCCAATGATTTATTCACATTTGTCGCCTGTTCTTGAGCTGCTAGGCGGGCGCCAATGTATCCGAGTCACAAAGCATGAAATATTGCTAGCAACAGGAGGAGGATGAGGAGGCCCGCCCGCTCGGCATGGTGGTGTTGGTTTATGTGCCACAGACACATTGTGACCTCTGGCCTCATTGCACACTCACCACACTAACGCAGGTGACTGATGCTGGAGGGACATTGGCGCTGACGCCGTAGTGTAAATGGTGGTGACGTGTGGGCGCGCAGAGAAAACGTTCCAGAGCCACTCACGAGATCCAGAGTTGCCCCTACCACATGTTCTCACAACATTAATTCTTGATGACACCCGGGTTCCAAGTGGTCCTTGCTCGGGAGGGGGGAGATCATTGCCGGGTTGTTCTCGCGGCCTGGTTTTAGGTTGGATAAATTTGCGCGAGGTGCCTGTTTAGACCCTACCATTGATCCGGAGGCACTCCCGCCTTTCTTCGCTAGTCCGCGATGCTCGAAATAATCCCAGTGTTGCGGAGAGGCCTGTGGTCGAGGCGCCATCCTGTCGGATGCCTAATGCAGTCTGTAAAACGCTATGGCGACAAAGAACTATTGAAGCAGAAATTTTGTTGACCTACCGTTGAGGCAAATAGTCACAATCGGATACTGTCTTACCATGCATCCGCGTAAACTAATAGGTTCACCGATAGGAGCTAATGGCTGTTGGATAACCCCTAAGTTTCTATCTTGGGGCTGAAAACTTACCGTCGGCAAGTCCAAAGGACACGAGGGAGTCCATTTTTGGCTGCGAACTCGGACTGAAGGATCTCAGACCCTATTCAGCGACGTCATGCATACTTAGAACTCGCTACTCACTTTTATCAGGTCAAAGTTCGGTGCAGAGGATAGACAACTTCGAGGGTAGCAGTCGTCGATATAGATGCTATTAGAACGCGGCATAATCTAAATATCAGATTCGTAAGTCGACATCTAAAATGTATGCGCTTACGAAACAGGTCCCTGCCTTCGTCAAGATCTCCGCTCGACAATCGTTATTGGTGCGGGTCGCAGACACAGCAGCTCGGATATATGTGCCCTTTTAGGTTTCCTTGCTGACAGATTTATGCGTGCAGCAGGTCGAGGCTCGAGCCTCGCTTGGTGGGGGTGAGAGCGAGGATGGGCCCGATGTTCGCCCGCTGGTCACCCCACCAGCCGCTCGAAGCCCTCGTCCACCTCTGTTCCTCCTCACTCTTAGACTTACGCGTTTCTTCGCTAAAATATCTGACACAATAGCGTCCATGGCGTTCTCACCCCAAGCTCCTTGCGTTCCGCTCTACTTCTCTCGCTCCACCTCTTGTTAGGCGCCTCTATCCTCTGGTATCTGAGCAGAGTGAGGGAGAGAGAGAGCCTACTCTCGCGGTCCTTGGCAGCACACCCTCCCGCCGCCATCTACGCTTCCGCCGGCATTCTAGCCAACTACCGGCAGTTCTAGCCACGGCCTCCACCATAGCAGTCCCGCATTGTGCGGTGACGTAAGCCTCCGGCTGCACCAACTCCCATCACCGCCGCCGGCCACTCGCCAGCAGCGTGGAGTTAGGCCCGAGCTCGGGCTGCTGCTACTACGCACAGGTGTACTCGTCCACCTGCCGTAGCGGCTACTCTTGCTGCTAATCACGTACGAGCAGCCGCAACAGCTACTTCGTCAGCTGCAGCTGCTGCCGCGGCCAGATCGGCAGCGGCAACCACAGCACTGGCAGCAAGTGCTACAGCAGCTGCTGAGGCAACCCCAACTCTTGTGGCTGCGACAGGCAAGGCAGCCGCAACTCTCACAGGAGCGGGATTGGCAACATTTGACCAACCCGCTGCTGATCACGTCACGGCCGCATTGGCAATCGAGCCATCGGTACTTGTGGGTGTCCCGTCGGTGCCAACCTGCAGCGCCAACCTCAAGGCAGCTGCAACTACGGAACCAGCAACCACCGCCACGCTAGCAATAGTGTCTGCAGCCGTAGCCACTCCAATCGCAGCAAGTTGGCATAATCGAGCGACGAGAGAGGCAAAAGCTGCAAAGCAGAGAGGGAGGCAGCGGTAGCATTAGCCGCACCAGTAGCGGCAGCGACGGCAATAGCAGCAGCAGCAGAACCAGCAACAACAGCAGCAGCAACAGTAGCAGCATAAGCAATGTAGACAGCAACAGTAGCAGCTACAGTAGCAACGGCAGTAGCAGCAGCAGCAGCAGCGGTAGCAGCAGTCGCGCACCACGCCAACGGCGGCGGCTGCAGTCGCAGCAGTCGCATAGTACGCCGACGGCGACGGCTGCAGTCTCAGCCACCGCATTTGCAGCAGCAGCTGCGCGCCACACCCGCCTATTTCCCACCTCAATTGCACCGCTGTCACGGTGCAACCACCGTCACACTAGCGCACTGTGACGCTCCAGGCGCGACCTCGTTGGATGAATACTACGACAGGAAGGCGCCACATCGGCGTGAACGTCGGCGCCGCGGCATGAGCAGTGACCGGGCGTCTGAGTCCGACTCAGCACCGCCCGCTTGCGCGTCACGTCATCAGCCGGTAAGCGTCTCCCCGTCCCATTCCTTTATGGAGGACCCCCAGGCGCACGGCGGTCCAGAGGTCACTGCTGTCCAGCTATACTCACCGTTCTTGCAGGACGTCGTTAGCCTTGTCGGTGCCCTTACACGCACGAACGCAGCTATCATTGACGCAGTAGCAGCAGCCGTAGCCACCTTTGCCGCAGCCGCTAGAGCCTCGTGTGCTCCTGCAACGACCTCAGCAGGGCGCGCTGCAGAATCATACACAGAAGCTGCGGTTGTTGCTAGTCCCATTGATGCAGCAGCTGCTGATATAGGCACACAAGTATCTGCTGCAGCGTCTGTCATTGCCTGAGCAACGACCTCAGCTGCATCAGCTACAGCGGCAGCCGCAGCTTCCATTCGCAGCTCTACCGCAGCCGCCGTCGTTGCCGCCTCATCTGCTCCATTTGCCGCCTCCAGCTTTGTCACGGCGACCATCTTCATTGCAACAGTATTCACCACTCTCGCTGCCGCCTGTACCACGGGAGCCTTTGCTCTGGTGGTGCCTGTCGCCTCCACCGTCTCCATTCTATCTGCTGCCTCCACAGCTGTGGTTCCTCCTATCCTTACTTTTCTTCACAGTCTATCATCTTGACTTCCTCGTCTGCATATTGTGCCTGCTTGCATTCCTCTCATTTGTTTCTACAGTGGCTTGCCTTGTCTGACTCGGGGTGGGCTGGCCTACAGCATTTTGACACTTTGCCTCAGGCAACCCCATTTTTTCCACGCCCACTGGGGCTGGGAGAACTCTGCCGAAATCTGTCCGACAGAGCCCGCGCGCCGTCACCATGCCTGGTGACGACGAGTCAGTCATAGCATCTCTTCAGCGCCAGCTGGCCCTCGCTCGCGAGGCTAAGCAGGAGGCTGAGGACCTTCTTAAGCTCGGTGAAGAACGTGCCGCTTTTGCTGATGAGGGTCGCCACCATAGTGTTGCGTTGCCTCCCCGCTGCGTCTGCTGGGACCAACCCTACTCCTCCTGCAGGCACCTCTTCTTCTTCTTCTAGCCCTTCTGCTGCTGCGTCCACTAACAACACTGCTCTTGCTACCACTCTTCCTTCCCCGCCAGCATGACTTCTTTCTCAACCCCCTGCACTTACCTCTGGGCTCGTCTTCTCCTCCTGGGAGGTACGCTTCAGCGCCTGGGCTCAAGGAGAGTAGCTTTGGGAGTACTACTCCCCTGTTGTTGCTCCATTCACACCACTTGCTGCTGAGTCTGCCCGTGCTGTCCGTGCTCTCATCACCGCTGCCCCTTGCCCTGTTAATTATCTTGACTGTGCGCAAGGGAAGATGCATCACTCTCCTTTCTTTCCTTCTGAATCTCACTCTACCCATCCCCTTGATCGTGTTCATGCGGATGTCACGGGGCCCTTGCCTCATGACCTCCTTGGTGACGTGGGCCGCTACGTCTTATGTCTTACCGATGACTTTTCTCGCTTTCGCTGGGTGTTCATGCTCTGTCAGAAGAGTGATGCTTGTTCTGTCATTGAGTCATGCCTTGTTCAGGTTGAGCGTGCCTATCAATGGTCGCTGCGCGTTTTCCGCAGCGACCGTGGCGGAGAATTTCTTGGTCCCACCGCTCGTCTCCTCGAGTCTCGTGGAGTGTGTCTAGAGACGTCCGCTACCGGTACATACCCCAACAGAACGGTGTCTCTGAGTGCTGGAACCGGATGCTTGCCGACGATGTCCGCACGCTCCTTTCTGAGTCTGGTCTGCCGCCACTCTTTGCCTTCGAAGCTATGTGCTACATGACGTGGGTATGGAACCGTGTTTCCCACGACCCCCTTCCCCGCACTGTCACCCCGTTTGAGCGCTGGCATGGTCATCGGGCCCATCTTCGTCTGGCTCAACTCTGGGGCAGTATCGCGTCTGTCTGGCTGCCGGAGGATCTCCGTGATGGGAAACTTTCCCCTCGCGGTCGTCTGTGCCCCTTTCTTGGGGTGTTCCCACAGTCCAAAGCCTGGCGTTTCTGGGACCATGTCCGTCAACGTGTCGTCGAGTCTCGCGACGCTCTATTTTTTTACTCTGTCTTCCTTCGGGATCTTGGTCACCTGTCTCCCGACTCTCCCTCCTGCCTCACTCTCAGCTGAGGGGGGATATCAGGTATGCCGGTCTGGCAGTCCCTATTGCCACACCGCAACTCTCACCCAAGTTGCAGTCCTCGTCTTCCGGGCATGTCCCTACCTTCTCCGCGTCCTCTTTCCCCAATATATCGTCCTCGTCCAGCTCCTCCGACGCACCGTCCAGCCCGGTCACTGTCTCTCCCCAGTCTACCTCGTCTCCCGCTGTCCCGTCCAGCCCGGTCACACCTCCGGTTGCAGCTTCACCCGCGGCTTCTCCCGTTCGGGTGTCTGACCCGCCTGTCACCACTGGTACTACTCCTGTCTCACCCTTCGTTCAAGGGGGGCGTCTCAGTGCGCTCCCCCAGCATTCTAGCACTTCCACTACCTCATCACGTCCTCCTCAGTCTCCGCCTGCACACTCCCCCATTCACCCTACCCGCATGGACGTGCTGGGCTTGGCTACTGGGGCCGTTCACCCTAGTTTTGCCCTTGGCTACGCGCTTCTCTGCTCGAAGCAGGAGCGAGCCCTGGAGGCTGCTGTCTTGAGTAGCGTGGCCGAGTTTCACGCCACGTCGGCCACCACTGTCTTGCCCCCTGAGCCGACAATGGTGCGTCAAGCACGTGCAGCCTCCGACGCACAACAGTGGGAGGCTGCAGTGCGTGCTGAGCTCAACGCCCTTGATGATCATGCAGTGTATGAGCTTGTCGATCTGCCACCTGGACGCAAAGCCATCAATGCCCATTGGGTCTTTCGGCGTAAATACAAGCCCAACGGTGCACTCGACAAGTACAAGGCGTGCCTTACGGCTAAGGGGTTCTCCCAGGTCCTAGGCATCGACTTCGACGAGACGTTTGCACCAGTCAGGCGATACACCATAGCTAGAGTACTGTTGAATCTTGTGGCCCACCACGACTGGGAGCTAGAGCAGATGGATGTTAATAATGTGTTCCTCCACGGACAGTTGGATGAGGAGATTTACATGGTCTAGCCACCGGGCTTCTCCGATGGCACTGACCGAGTCTGGCAACTGCATAAGGTCCTCTATGGCGTGAAGCAGTCGCCTCGGTGCTGGAACCAAGAAATCACCTCCACTCTTGAGAAAGGAGGCTACCGACGTACTACGGTGGATCCTTCTCTCTTTGTCACTCCACCCTCTGTCCCCTCGTGGTTTTTCTCATCTACGTGGATGGCCTGCTGATAGCGTCACACAGCCGGGCTGCTATCAGTTCGGTGAAGACACTCTTGCAGTCAACGTACAAGATGAAAGATTTAGGGCCAGCCCGTGTCTTCTTGGGCATGGAGCTTGAGCGCGACCGTTCTCGTCGCACGCTTCATGTTCACCAGGCTGAGTACGTTCATAACCTGGGAGAGCGCTTCGCCTCCCTGCTTGAGTCCACTCCCACAGCGTCGACACCCATGACCCCAACTGGGCAGAGACTATTTAAGACACTGGATGTGTCTAAGATGGGGGAGGCAGTCAACGTGACAGACTACCTTTGCGTCATTGGGTCAATGATGTATCTGGCTACAACAACCAGGGTAGATTTCACCTTCTCCGTGAAATTCCTTGCTCAATTCTCACAGACTCCTCAAGCACAACACATTGAGGCTGCACTGCGTGTTGTTAGATATGCTCTTTCCACTGCTCGCACCGGCCTGTGTTATCGAGCATAGCCGACAGTTATCGTGGATGGATTGGGCACATGACACCGACGCTCGTACTCGTCCAGGTTACATCTTCCTCGTTGGAGGGGCCACCATATCATGGAAGAGTGGTAAGCAGGGTTGCGTGGCACGCAGCTCCAGTGAGGTTGAGTATGTTGCACTGGGTGCAGGCACCTGCAAGAGTGTGTGGCTATGTCGCTTGCTTCAGCAACTTCACATCCCCATCCGCTGCATCACGTTGCGCTGTGACAACCAGAGCACCAAGGCCATTGTCGAGCATGATGGCATGCATCACACACGCCCGAAACACATCACTGTTGAGCATCATTTTGTGTGTGAGCGCATTGCTGTAGGTGATGTCCAGATTGTCCGGGTCGACACACGACAGCATAGAGCTGACTTCCTCACAAAGGCACTCAACAGTAACGTTTTCAAGACAACTTTGCACGCTGTTGGGTTTTTGTGTCCACGTAGTGAACCAGGGTGAATGGTTGTCCCTTGTGTTTGTACAGTTGCGTGTCACGTCTTGTGACGCTCGTGTTTGCCTGTCCTTTTGTGTTTATGTGCGTCGGCTATGGGTCATGGGGGAGTGTTGGTTTATGTGCCACAGACACATTGTGACCTCTAGCCTTGCTGCACACTCACCACACTAATGCAGATGACTGATGCTGGAGGGACATTGGCGCTCACGCCGTAGTGTAAATGGTGGTGACGTGTGGGCGCGCAGAGAAGACGTTCCAGAGCCACTCACAGGATCCAGAGTTGCCCCTACCACAAGTTCTCACAACATTAATTCTTGATGACACTAGGGTTCCTAGTGGTACTTGCTTGGGAGGGGGGAGATCATTGCCGGGTTGTTCTCGCGGCCTGGTTTTAGGTTTCCTTGCTGACAGATTAATGCGTGCAGCAAGTCCAGGCTTGAGCCTCGCTTGGTGGGGGTGAGAGCGAGGATGGGCCCGCTGTTCGCCCGCTCATCACCCCACCAACCGCTCGAAGCCCTCGTCCACCTGTGTTCCTCCTCAGTCTTAGACTTACGTATTTTTTCGCTAAAATATCTGACACACTGGCTTCCATGGCGTTCTCGCTACAAGCTCCTTGTGTTCCGCTATACGTCCCCTGCTCCACCTCTTGTTAGGCGCCTCTATCCTCATGGAGGAGGAAATGAGTCTGGTGAAAAACCGCCAGTAAGCTTCCTAGCCTTGCTACTGCTGTCGTGGTGACACTGTCCAGTCAGCTGGCGCACTAGCAAGCAAGCAAGTGCAAGAAACAACAAGGGTTGGGTAAGGGAGACACGCAAAGTCTCATAAGCTCCAATAGCTTAGCAATGTGGAGAGAAATGACAACTGACAAGCACACGCATAAAAATCTGTCGCTGCTTATGTCGGGTGACGCACGCGGCCGTGTCAGTATGTCCTAAAACCGGCCCAAAGCCACTGTTTTGGCCGTAACTTTGTTCACACGCATCCAAACGCAACACCGTCTGAACCTAGAGACGTATAATCTTAAGCCAGACGCTACGTTTGGTCATACGCACATGTCCAGCATCAACCAGTGGACACACAATGCAAAACATGCAAATTGGGCTCAAGTGCCAGTCCACCGAGGAAAATCAAGTGAGTGCAAAAAGAAACTGCATAGTACCGCAACAAGCACCTAGGATGGTCTGGCAGCTCTGGCAGCTGCTGGTGGGTGGAGCCACCACCCGTCGATGCTCCGACACCAGCTGCTCGGTGGGATGGATTTTAATATGAGATGGATTTCAACAGCCATATAATCCATCTCCGTTATCCGCTGCTAAAATCCATCTCATATATTTCATGTTTTTAACAGATATGAGATGGATTTTAACAGCGGTGATGAGACGACTTGCTATTGCATCATGTGCCAACTTTCGCGTACTATGGAATGCAATTCACATGGTTTGATACGGTTCCCGTGCCTTCTTGAGGGGGGTATGGTATATGATATTGCAAGGAATTGACTAGTAGCTACGCGCTGCACACCATATGGCTGATTGCGTCATATAACTGATTTGATCGTAGGGTCCTCAAAAATAGTGGATCGCAAATTAGCTTGCCTGGAACGCATCCCTTTCTTTACGCGGATTGTAATCTGATTTTGACAGCCTGTCTCCTTGCTGATTCCCGAGTCGCAATGTACCTCCCATCATGCAGGGCTACCATGTGCATCCATAGGCTGCTGTCGTACATAAGGTTGAAAAATATTTTTTCCATAGAGAGGCTTGCGCGTCTTGGGGGGTTCTAGCATTGCTCCTCATTGTGGTGCAGCTCGTCGTCGATGATGTCGCAAGCCCTCACGAGGGCCTGCTTCAATGCGTGTGGGAGAAGAATGGGGGTATCTAATCTACATATTTCCATGTTTTCTTCATGGGATACCCATGTTGTCTCCCGATGGCGGGGAACACGCACCAGACAGGTGCGTGTCACGGTGGAGCTGTCACTTCATCCTGGTTTCCACCAGACGACAGCGACGACGAAGTGACGGACGAGCCTTGCTTGACGTGCCAGTGGTCCCCTCACGAGGAAGACAATGCACCGTGCACTGCAGTCAACGGTGCTACACGCCTTGAAGCTGTGGCTCCCCTCAGGATGTCGTGTGTAGGCGGTCGAGTGCAGTCGACCAAGGGCCTGCCCGTTGGGTCCGACGATGAGGCCAGGGCAGTCGATGCCAAGGCAAAGGATGCCTCCTCCAACATCGCCAAGCCGACCCCACATGCTGCAGCCAGGAAGAAGCGGAAGGCTGCAGTTGATTTCCGTGGCGCCTCATCCTTTGAGACCATGGCCGCATGCAAAGCTGCCGTGGAAGAGTATGCGATTGACAACCGCATGTCGCTGAGGTGGTTGAAGAGCAACCGCAAGCGCTTTGTGGTGCGCTGCAAGCAGTTCGTCCCCAAGAAATGCACATGGATTGTGCGTGCATCCTAAAGCAAGCAGTCCGGTTAGTTCATCACCTCCTTCACGGACAGACACTTATGTGACCCCGCAGTCAGTCGAGGTAACCCTGTGCGGTCGACGCGGTGGGTGGCACGGCACATCCAAAGCACCCTCACAAAGGACCCGTCGGCAATACCAAAGGTACTTCATGCAGTCATCACAAAGGTTGGCAACATGAAAGTCTTGTACAGCACCATGTACCGTGCCAAAAAGGCTTATCTAGAGAAGATCTACTGAAGAAGAAGGATTCCTAGAGCATGTTCCCTGGATGTGTGGCAGAGGTATTTTTTCTTTCCCCTCATGCTTTTCATGGTTTTCCGCTGCACCAAACTCCTGTTTCAAGTTGCACACTAAGCGTGTCAAAAATGCTCTTTCCTGTAGCTCTTGAAGGTGGACTCGTTGGCCATCGTGCAGGCTGAGAAGGACCAAGAAACTGGTACTTTTGACCGGGTGTTCGTCGCACCAGGAGCGTGCCACAGAGGTTTTGAGTACATTTGACGAGTGCTCATCATGGATGGGACCCACCTGAAAAATGGGCACAAGCAAGTCCTTTTGATCATGCAGTTCTTCGATGCGAATGACAACAACATGCCCGTGGCATACGCTTTGGTGTCTAAAGAGGATGAGTGTAATTGGCCGTGGTTCTGCGAGCTTGTTGCGGTAGCATACCCAACAACGGCACAGGTTGGAACGACGGTCATCTCAGACCGTGAAGAGGGGTTGGCAAATGCAGTGGAGGCCAAAATACCCGGTGCAACTCACACCTACTACACCTGGCACCTCATGCGGAACGTGCACTCCCGGTGCTAGGACAAGTCGGGCACTGTCTTCTTCAACCTGGCCTACGTGACAACGCTGGAGGATTGGGATGCCTGCCTGGCTGAGATGCGCAGGTCGGTTCCAAGGGATGTGGATTACCTACTGGGTGGTAATGGGGAGGGAGGCATCCCGAAGGAAAGTTGGAGCAGACTTCACTGCCCGGTTGCTCGTGGTGGACACACCACCAGCAACTCCCTGGAGTCCCTCAACGGTAAGCTCGTGGAGCTATGGAAGATGCATCCTAACTTCTGCTTTGTGAACCTCCACGTGTTCGTGCAAAGACTCTGGTTCATCCGCCGCAAGATGGCACATGACGCCGAGGGCAATGTTGCGTCGGTATTTTACGTGAACGTAAAGAACAATTGTGACCATAGCCGGGAGTACAGCTTGGACCTGGATGGGGACGAGGTGGGACCATGGACAAGCGGCACAGCAGTTCGCGCACACGGCACTCCACGAGACGTCAAAATAACCACCAAAGAGTGCTCGTGCGGAAGGTGGTGTGAGTATGGGGTGCCATGCCCGCATGCCTGTAGTCTCTTGTTGGAGAATTCCCTAAACCCCGTGGCATACGTGGACTTCGGCACCTGAACCTCAGCTACAAACACACGTACAATGCTCCTTTCCCCCCGCCCAAGATGAGGCTTGTGAAGCTGGCTGAACCGAAGTGGCTGCAGCCTGGCCCACATTGCGGGCGCAGGTGTCCTGCCACAGTGAGATTGGATAGGTATGCTAAGGTGAAGAAGCGACGGATACGTTCCCGCTGTGGGAAGCAAGGACATGTGCCCCGTGCATGTCCGAACATGGAGGCCCCAACTCCAGAGCAGATGGCAGCCGCATGCGTCACACAACTAGAGGCAAAGTGTTGCATGAGGGTGTCCTGTAGGTCGAACGTGGACGCCATGGGGTACCCCGGGAATGAGGCGGAGGCTGGCCCCCTTTGCTGAAGAGGAGGCAGAGTCGGACGAGGAGGAGGAGGAGGACGAGGATGAGGATGGAGAGGAGGAGGAGGAGGAGGAGGAGGAGGAGGAGGAGGGGGAGGAGGAGGAGGA
>SZWC01001628.1:70351-90014 GCA_023375785.1 Penium margaritaceum
GCAGGAGGGGGATGAGGAGGAGGAGGGGCAGGAGGGGGATGAGGAGGAGGAGGGGCAGGAGGCGGTTGACCCCATCTCAGTCTCCAGTGAGGATGAAGGGGTCGACCACGATGATGCAGACGGTCATGAGGAGGCATGGATGGCTTTCCACGAGGAGGTGGACAACATCAACCGTTCTTGGGGAATTTGGTAATTTTGTCACAGGATGAAACCTGTATTGTCTTACTTTGCACTCCTGTAATTGTGCCTTGATGCTAATGCATGTTTTCATAACATGGTTTTAACCCATGTTTCCCCCTCTGACTCTTTTCCTTGTGTGTGCTGTGCAGAGCGTAGTGAAGACCACCTCCTATGGAGGAGGTGCATGCCACATTACAAGTGGCCCCGGATTGCACTCCTGCCTCATACTAGTTTCCAGGGGGTGTAGTTAGGTTGGGTTGTAGTTGGGTTGGTTGTTTTGGATAGCTCAGTTTTGCATAACTCACTTTGACCCTAGTTCAACTTCTCAATACCATCCAGCTTCTCAACTTCTCTTTACTTCTCAATGACTGATGTCCAATTTCCCTTTGTGTTGAAAATCTTTCACAAGAAGAAACCAAAAATGTCTACGAACAAACTTCTGACGTGGTCATTTCATTCCCTTTGAATGAACTTTTTATTCCGTCTAAGTACTTAGACAAGGACCCTCGAACATGACTTCATGTCATCCACTTGACTGGAGTGTGGGGTTCCTCTCGGGATTGGGTGCAACATTGGTGTGTCAGACACTGTATTCCTACTTGTGACAGCCAAGAAGTACGAGATATGTAGGCATGTGCCAGTTTACAGTGACATAAAATGATGGATTTCCAATGGATGGCTATACAAGTGAAGCACAATCAGATGACCAGGACGGGGAAGAAATTTTCTACGATGAAGATGAAGAGGTGGAGCCACATGAGGCCGATGAGGACATTTTCTTTGATGCAATACCCTATCAGGGGTGGCAGGGATGTAGATGTGAGGTGTGTCAGTGGCTCTGGCTGTGCAGTGTCCTAGATCCAAAGTGGTTGGATGTAGAATGGTTCGGGTAGTAGTGCTTGTTCCTCGTTTTCTGCAAAGATGTACATGTTTTATAACATGACTATAATGTACATGGAAAATATGACTTCAGGTACCCATGCGATAAATGACAATTGTATTAATTTCTCAATCTATAAAAATTCATCCATGCCCATAGAAACGTAGAATTTTCACCACGTATGCAATAGTTGGGAACAAAGTGATGGAGGCTATGTGGAGAAGAACACTTGCAATACACTATGACGGTCATGTATTCAAAGAAACTGCAACCGAGAACCTATGGAGATTAAAACAACTGTGCTCATAATTATCTTCGAATTAAATCTCGAATGTCCATACTGATGCTCTATACAATCTACACTCTATACCCTTAAGAATTTGAAAATATGACACTTATGCCTACAAAAAGACAAGGGTAGCATGCGATGTAGCCACTAATGACTCGGTGGCTTGGTCCATGTCCACGGCTCCCATGGCCCGGGACAGTTGGGCAGCCTGCTGCTCGGCATGGGCACTCCAAAGTTCCATGCCATGTGTTCCGGAGTCACAAGAGGTAGGGCCCATGATGCTACTTCATGGCCCAACTGTACGTTGCGTGCTACATACCGCTCCCACTCCTCCAGTGCGACCCATGCCCGATGAGCCGCCACATGATCCGGTATGGGAGTACCCCATCCATGATATGCCGGCCCATTTGGACGGAAGTCGTTGTCCATTCCGATCCAATGTGTAGTCAAAGTTCGGCATTAGGTGTAAACTTAACACGGTGTCTTGACGGGGAAGCAACTTAAGTAGACACGTTTGTACCTGTTCATGATACGAACAGGTACAAACAACAGGCAAATTCCACCGTGGACAATATGTCATTGGCAATGGTCGTGCCCATTTGGCGACCATTCATTGGTGATAGCACTGTCCTGTTCCGTGCGATGCGCAATCGCCGCATACAGCGCAACAAAATCGGCTTACATGCATGGCTCAACCTTCAACGAAGTCCACGCCGCGGAACGAAAAACGACGAAACTATCGATAGGCTGTCATGACAGCTTGTCAACATCTGAGGCCTGCTTCGGACATGCATTTTGTTCACGACTGAATACTTCGAGCAAATAGTGGATGCAGTTGTCATGTTATTCATTTTCCTCTCGCGCATTTGAAAACATGGGCACCGTTGTCATTTCATTTCCGACTATGGACACCGCTGACATATCAGTTCCGACTATGGACACCGACGTTAGTTCGTTTTCAACTATGGACACCACGGATCTATCGAGCGAAACGATGGACACCGGTGCATTTACGCCCTTTTCCTGGTTGGTAGATTTTTTTAGTAACAAGTCTCATAGAGTTGAGGTGAGGCTAGAATTGAGAGGGGTCTCAGTTAGTTGCTCATTCTTCATTCCTAATCAGTCATTGTTTCATTCCAACTGCTTTTTGGTGTTAACTCTAGCGCGCGCACTACTGAGTAACGAACCAGAGCTCTCAGACTTAGACTCTAGTGCAGCAGACTAAGGGGGGAGACTAAGCAACGAGCGTGTGTTCCTGCACGCTGCATTAACAACGACACTGTCCCAATCTGTGCACTAGCTAGTTCCTTTTCGGTATCAGAGCTATAGCGTAGTAGACGTAACAGCAGTAGCAGTGGCGTACATGTTCCTGACTACACCGGTGGACCTCCCATACGCGCCAGTGCGGGGGAAATGCTGCCGGATTTTTTCTGGCAGCAGTGACCTGCCTGGTGGCGGCGTCAGAATTTTTCCCACAGCCACTGGGCCAGGGGAAATGCTGCCGGATTTTTTTCCCGAATCTCTGACCCCCACGTTTCACGCAGGGAGGTGAGTGGCCAGCGCAACAACGTTAGGCAACCTACTGGCAATGACGCACGTGGCGACGTCAACAAGAGGTGTGAGTGAGCCGCAGCAGTAGCAGCAGCAGCAGCGGCGGCGGCAGCTGTAGCAGCGGCAGCAACAGCAGCGGTAGCAGTTGTAGTGGCAGCAGTAGCAGAGACGCAGCAGCAGCAGACAACAGCAATGTCAAACACAGCTGCAACAGCAAGGAGCAGAAGTAGTGGCAGCAGAAGAAACTCAAGAGGGAGAGGAAGGAGGCAGGAGTAATGTTTGTAGCTCCTGCCCTAGCCTCGCACCTTCCTAGAAGCCGCACGGATGAGGAGGAGACGCAGACGCAAATCGCGTCAGCCACCCACATCCCCTACGCCCGGCTGTACTGGACTCAAACGGACATAAAACATTGTGCGCACAGGCTCGTTGGAAAGCTTATGTCACAAGCTTTCTGTAGCCACCATATTCGGCTCGTTTGGTGGTCTGTAGCCACCAGCTTTAATCGTTCCCCCTCGCAGATCCAGATTTTTCTAACATTTCGAGCTGAGCACAACATCAGGTCGTTTTGGCACTTTTTTTTCACCTTTTTAAGCCAAGAAGTTTACCTCTGCATTCAGAACAGTCAGGCGCACCTGTGGTCCAAATTCCACTTCATTTGGAAAACCATGATTTGTAAGTGCTAAAATTTTAAAATTTAAAATTTCAGCACTTCGTCAAATTTCTGGACTGGAGGTAAATTTTTTAACAACATCCCAAATCAGCGAGAAATGGTCAGATTTTTTATCGGACCACTTTCATCATCCAGCTCTTAACTGAGGGGAGAATGCGTACCAACCCGGCGTGGGGCGGCAGCAGCAGCAGCAGCAACAACAACAACAGCGGTGGCGGCAATGGCAGCAACAGCAGCGGCAGCAGCAGTAGCAGCAGTAGCAGCGGCGGCAGCAGCAACAGCGGAGGCAGCAGCTGCAGCAGCAACAGCAGCAGCAGTAGCCGCAATGGCAGTAGAGGCGTCACAGGCCCAGCAGCAGCGACAATGCCCAGCCAGGACAATGCCACCGGCACGCAGGATAGCTCTGCAGACCCACCCGGTGCAGATCCCATAGCGGATCTGCAATGCCAGGTCGATCAATTGCACCAGGTTGATCAGTTGAGCCAGATGCTTGTCGCAACCAGCACCAGCCAGACTATCCTCCCCAGACAGTTTGGTCCTGCTCTGACTGCGGTAGCGGAGACAACAGCGCAGCAGCAGGTGCAGCAACAGCAATAGACAGTTACTAGCGTCCTAGGCACTGGAGCGGCCAGCCCCTCACGGCACAAGGACTTACGCATCTCCCCTTGTCGGAGATGAGCAATTCCCGTCTTGGGAACTGCTTTACCGCATCTGGGCACAGGGGGAGGGCATGTGGCCGTACTACACCCTTCCATATGACGACGCCATCACGAAGCAGGCATTTGAGGCAGGTCGCACCGTCCGCGCACTCATAGTCGCCGCACCCAATGCTGACCGTACCGCCTTGGAGCCGTTTCTTGATGACGTCACTGACGACACCAGCGTTGACCCCCCGCGGGCTTGGGACACGGTGACACGGCCATATCGCCCCTCTGGCCAGGCAGCTGTCAGCCACCTCCAAAAGGAGTTCAGCTCCCTTCACATGAGGGATTCCGAGTCCTTTACCACTTGTTGGCGCCGTGCATAGGACATCCTACGACGACTCAAGACAGCCGCACCTCCCCCGCTTGTTGCCCTCCTCACCATCAAGAATGGTTCCACTCGTGAGTTTGTGGACATCTTCGACCCCTACTGCCTACTCATCCTAAAGGTGCTGGTGGCCTAGGGCACTTTGATGACCTGGGCGTACGACCTCTCCCTCAGCTTGGAGGAAGCACATAGTGACACACCATTTTAGCATGGTGGCTCTTCTGCGACCGTAGTTGCCACCTCCGCCTGTTCCTCCACCCCTTCCCCCGGCGCTTCCTCCTCCGGCAGTGCCAGGGGCAAAGGAAAGAAAGGCGGGAAGGACAAGCGAAAGGGGCAGCAGTCTTCCTCCAGTGGCACTATCCTGACGTGCCACAGCTATGGCCAGACAGGGCACGTGTGATACACGTGCTCCATCCCTACTGACGAGGCCCGCATTGCCACCGCCTTGCGCCATCAGCGTGAGCACCGCCTTGGCACCTCTGTTGGTACCACATGCCCTCCCTTCTCCCCTAGCAGCACTATGGCCACCACCTACTCCACCCTACAGCCAGCTCCTCAGCCTCGACCGCAGCTGCCATTGTCCCTTCTCCATTCGCAACAGCAACAGCAATGTGTCCCACTGCAGCCACAGCCATGTGCAGTACTGCTGCAACAACAGCAGTATGCTCTGGCGCAACCGGTGTACCACCCACAGCCTCCGTCTTAGTGGGGCTCGTATCCCCCGTCGGGATCTATGACCCCGCAGTCCGTGCCACCCGTCGACTCCGCCGCTCGGATTCGCCAGCTGCAGAGCTTTATCACCATGTAGCTCGGCATCACGCCTCCTCCCCAGGGAAGTACGAGTTGCGTGACTGCTAGCCGAGAGGTCTCCCACTGTAAGACAGAGACTGATCTCTGAGGAGACCCTGGGGAAGCCGCTTGTTGCCCTTCGAGGCCGGCTTTGGATGATGTTGCCTGGTTGGATGATTGGCATGATCGTTTTGCCTCTTTCCCATCTGCTCAGCTTCTGACCTCTGTCTCCCTTTCCACATCATGTTTCATTGCACACTATCATGTCACGGCCTCAGTCCGCGACCCCGATGGCACCTGGATCATTGACTCTGGGGCCACGCATCACATGACGTCCTGTCGCCAAGCGTTTAGCATGCTTGGTCCCGTTGGGAATGTTCACAGTGTCCAGACGAGGTCCGGGTAGATCTTGCCAATCCGTGGTATTTGTTTTCGCGATCTGTCCGGTGACGTCTTCATGACCAATGTGCTGTATGTGTCAGGTTTGGAACTGAGCCTCCTGTCTGTCACGACTCAACCTCATGAGCATGGACGTCCATCACTCCTGTGGCATTGGCACTGTCTCCCTTCGCCCGTCTGGTCACGTCATGCTCCGTGTTGTTTGTCATGACAACCTCTGGCACGTCACTCGACTTCCTTCATCCGTGTCCCCTCCCCCGTCCAACACTGTAAATGTGTTTTTCACCAGTACTCTTTCCTCCTTGTATGTGCACCTCCTTCACCAACGCCTTTGCCACGTACACTCCGATGTTGTTGATAGCATGCTCCGCATCCAGCACGCACTCGGACTTGATCCCTCCACTTTCCACTGGCCTTACCGCATAGAGTGCATTGAGTGCGCCCAGGGCAAGATGCATCGAGCCTCCTACCCTGCGTCCTCTTCTCGGGCCACTCACCTGCTGGAGCTTGTCCACTCGGACCTCTTGGGCCCTCTCCCGATTGCATCGGTGGTCGAGGGCGGCCAGCATGTGCTGACCCTCACGGATGACTACTCCCGCTATCTCTGGGTCATCTACCTCTGCCAGAAGAGCAACGTGGCCTCCGCCATCCATGCCTGGCACCTCGCGGCAGAGCACGAGTGCGGTTGGACCTTCCACCATTTTTGGTCTGACCAAGGCGGCGAGTACATGGGGAACACTAGAACCTATCTCTTCAGTAATGGGGTCCGTCATGAGACGTCCGACCCTGGGACACTGTAGTAGAACGATGTCTCTGAGCACTGGAATCGCACCATGGCCGACATTGTCCGCACCATGCGTGTTGAGTACGGTTTGTCCGAAGGCTTCTTCTTTGAGGCCATGTCCTACATGACCTGGGTGTTGAACCACGTTCCACATGGTCCCCTTCCCCACCAAGTCACGCCATATACATTGTGGTGCGGTCAACGCGCAGAGCTTTGGCGTGCACGTGTCAGGGGGTGCATCGCCAGCGTCTGGCTTGCCGAGGACGAGTGGGATGGCAAGCTTGCCCCTCGCGGCCATCTCTACACCTTCATTGATGTCTCGCGTCAGTCCAAGGCCTGGCGCTTCTAGGACCCGGTCCGACATCGTGTTGTTGAGTCCCGCAATGTCTTGTTCTTTGAGGACCTCTTCCTTTGTGACCTCCCTCGTATCCGGTCTACCTCCCCTCTACTTCCGTCGCTGTCGTCTTGTGGAGGAGATACTTGTTGTGCCACCGCTCCGGCTCCAGAGGCACAAGTCATCCCGCCTGCATCCACAACCCCAACAGGAGATGGCTCGGATGTTCCTCCCTTGCCATCCACCTCACCTCCCAGTTACCTTGTAGGCAATGCCACGCACCCATCGGAAATGGAGTCCTCTGCTGAGTCTTCAGCCTAGCTTGACCTCTTGGCTGACCCCCTTCCGGTCTCCGATACACCCAACCCCATGGATCCGCTCGTGTCTAATGGTTCCCAGACAATGGACCCGACGTCTACCCCCTCCTTGCCACCTCGTCCTCGCCGCTCTCCCTCTTCCGCCATTGGCACCCCGGCGCAACAAGTCTACACCCGCGATCCTGGTGGAATTTTGCGGCCCCGTAAGCCGACATCGCCTATGGGTCCTCACACTAGGGCTCCTCGGCCTGCCTGCAGTACACCCGTCGATACACCTTCCTCCCCTCACACTATTGTGAGTGGTGAGTCCTGCATTGAGATCCTTGGCCTGAAAGCCCTTGGCCTTGTTGCTCAGGACATTCACCCAGGCTCGGCCCTTCGCTACGCTCTCATCTCCCAGGAGCATTGTCGTACTGTCTCTGCCACCCTGGCCCAGGCTCCTACAGGACTTTGCGCTGCCCGTGTGCTGACGACACGGCCTTCACCACTGGCATCCAACCCACAGAGCCTACGTGAGGCCTGTGCTGCTCTAGATGTAGACAAATGGGAGGCTTCATGTTGAAAGGAGCTCGCTGCTATCAACGAGCACATAGTGTACGAACTCGTAGAACTCCCCCCCGGCCGGAAGGCGATAGGGGCAAAGTGGGTGTTCCGCCAAAATTGGAAGCCAGATGGCACCCTTGACAAGTACAAGGCCCGGCTCACTGCCAAGGGCTTCTCCCAAGGAGCTGGAGTTGACTACGGCCAAGTCTTTGCCCTAGTTCGCCGTTTCACCACTAGCCGGACGCTCTTCAGCCTAGTTGCACATCATGGTTGGGAGCTCCACCAGATAGACGTGAGCAACCCCTTTCTTCACGATACTTTTGATGGTGAGGAGCTCCAAATGACCCAGTTCCCTGGCTTTCAGGATGGGATGTGCCGAGTCTGGCAACTGCAGAAGGCCCTATGTTGCCTCAAGCAGTCCCCTCGGTGCTGAAACATCAAAATCAGCCGTACCCTTCTGAAGGGCGGATTTCTCCGTAGCACTACAGAACCGGAAATTTTCATCACTCCTCCCGAGACTCCCTTTGCTGCGATCCTCGTTTACGTGGACGACCTACTCATCCCGTCTCCTGACCTTGCCTCTATCGAGCAGGTGAAGGGGTTGCTGAAGGCAACCTACAAGATGAAGGATCTCGGGCCGGTGCAGGTGCTTCTCAGCATGGAGATTGAGCGTGATCTCACGCACGGCATCATGCGGGTACATCATGCAGCGTACATTCAGACTCTTGCTGACCGCTTTGCCGATCTCCTTACCATTGTCCCCAACGCGTCCACCCTGATGGCCTCAGAAGGACAGGCAAAGGTGAAGGCTACTGACGCGAGCACCTTGGTGCAGCGGTGGACATCACGGCGTTCCTCTGTACCATCGGGTCACTCAAGTTTCTCCCCACCACCACACAGGCCGACATCGCCTTTGCCATGAATGTCCTCAACCAGTTTTCACAGGCCCCACACCAGCTGCACCTTGATGAAGCTGTCAGCATGTTGCAGAATGTGGCCTCCATCCAACGTTGAGGCTTCACATTCTGCCGGCGGCCGTCCGTGGTAGCCATGGGCTACACTGACAACGATTGGGCATGGAGCCCAGATGGGAAGAGCCGCAATGGTTGGGTCATTCTCATTGGAGGTCTGATAGTTTCAAGGATGTGTCACACGTAATATAGCAGAGGTAGAGTACATGGATTTGGATGCAAGTGTATATGAGAGTGTGTGGCTGCGTTGTTTCTTGGGTCAGTTGCATCAGCCTATGTCATCCATCACCTTGCATTGTGATAACAAGAGTGCCGCTTTGATTGCCAACAACGATGGTGTCCATCATGCACGGACGAAGTACATCGATGTTGAGTATCACTACGCGCGATCCTTGTTGCATGAGGGCAGCATTCACATTGTGTGGGTGGAGACTGTGAAGCCGTTGGTTGACTTCCTCACCACGGTGTTGAAGCGTAACTTGTTCAAGAAGGCTGTGAGTCTGGTCGGATTGCTACCCTATGTGGCTTTTCTCGCCGCTCATCCTTGTTGCACATGTTATCCATCTCCTCT
Organism: Penium margaritaceum; assembly: GCA_023375785.1. Taxonomy (NCBI): domain Eukaryota; kingdom Viridiplantae; phylum Streptophyta; class Zygnematophyceae; order Desmidiales; family Peniaceae; genus Penium; species Penium margaritaceum. The sequence continues at coordinate 79,659 of SZWC01001628.1, forward strand.
CATTCTTGCACTAACTATTGGGTCGGAGAGCATGGGGGAGCATCACTTCTACATGCTCATGTACATAGAAGCCTTTGGATCATGGGGAAGTGTTGTTGTTTTATCCGTGTACTACCTCACTGGCTCATACTGTGACCTCTCAACTGGTGTACATGCTTGTGCAAACAACTGACTGGATGGACGCTGCTCGGTGGAGTGGATGTGTTGCCGTGAATCTGAGCATATGGTTCTCCTTCTCATCTTGCTTCTGATACCATAGCCTCGTACGACCAGCTCCATTGGCAGCTACCCTTGGTTGTCATGTCATCAGTAGTCATAGTTGGCTCTCTGAAATAGTGTAGTCGACGCCTCAGTTTAGGCAGCCATAACTCCTTGTAGCTGGTTTTCTTGCTGATTCTGACTGAACAATTCCGTTCATAGCGTGGCTATTTTGATATGGTCCAGCTTTTAGGCAAAACGGACAACGCCCGGGATTTGGGCTGTCTGGTGTCTGGCAGGGCTCACATAGGATATTCTTCCAGTCAAGATAATGCTAGGATTTTCCTGGTTGGCTGATTTTCTGAGTAACAAGCCTCACAGAGCTGAGGTGAGGCTAGAACTGAGAGGGGTCTCAGTTAGTTGCTCATTCTTCATTCCTAATCAGTCAAAGCTTCATTCCAGCTGCTTTCTGGCGCTAACTCTGGCGTGCACACTTCTGAGTAACAAACCAGAGCTCTCAGACTTAGACTCTAATGCAGCAGACTAAGGGGACAGACTAAGCAACGAGCATGGGTTCCCGCATGCTACATCAATAATGCCAATGCCCCAACCTACGCACTAGCTAGTTCGTTCTAGGTGCATAACGAGATGCACAAAAGTCCTTACTCACACACCCCATTCTCAGCCACTCTCGGATAAGGGACGAAGCCTGACAAAACGAATGGCCACAATGAACTTTCCACACGCGCATGCCTTGGTCAGGAAGTCAGCCTGCAATGCATTCGTGCCGACTCAAATGACAGAAATCACCTGTCTCTCCATAAGATCATGCAGAAAATGATGCTCAATAACAATGTACATTGTGCGTGCATGAAACACACCAAATTTCTCTACGATGGCAAGAGCACTCTCGTTGTCACAGGGAAAAACCATGCAAGGCACAGACTGATGCAACTCACGAAACAGACAGTGCAGTCACACCACCTCGGCAGCCCCAGCAACCAGCATAACATACTCAGCCAAAGGTGAGCTACGTGAACCACGAAAAAGCGGTGACAGCAGGAACGCGTAGCTAGTCCGACAGTACCCATCAGGGCTCCACGACCAGTCACTGTCTATTGTAGCCTCCAACTACCACTGAACACTACGGTCGAAAGAAGAGTCCGAGATCTGGCATGAAGACCACGTATCACACCACTCGCACAGTCATGTGAAGGGCTCTCGCCACCGCCCCCCCCCCTCTCGACATTGCAAAATCTGTGCAAGGAGGTTGACGACGAATGCAAGGACGAATCGTTTCGTATTGACCAAGTACATCAAAGAGCCAATAAGGCGCAAATACAGAGTCACGTCCACTGTCTCCCCCAGCTGTGCTACATCATCCACCTCCAGAGCAACCTGCCCGTCAGGTGTGATGGGTTGGAGGTTGTGGGAACTACACCAAGGAGGTTAGCAAACCACACCCCCACAACGCAGGTGCAACGTGCTTGATGCAGCAGGAGAGTCTGCCGCAGACGATCATGTTCAATCTCCATCCCGAGAAACACAATTGCACGACCAAGGTCCATTCTGTAGGCAACCTGAAGATGTACCTTTGCCTCCTTCACGGCCTCCATAGAAGGAGACGCAATGAGGAGGTTATCCACGTAGACTAGGATGGCGGTGAAGCTCTCATCTGCTTATTTGAGAAAAAAAAGAAGGGTCGGCGTCACTCTACACGTAACTGACACTTGTTAGTGTGCCGGTGATCTCTTGGTTCCAATGCCTGGATGACTGTTTCAAGCCGCACAACACCTTGCACAAGCACTTGACCTTGTCACCGACCTCAAAACTAGGTGGCTGGACCATGTAAATCTCCTCTCTAAGGTTCCATGGAGGAATGCATTGTTCACATCCATCTGGTGTAGCTCCGAGTTGTGGTGAGCAAAAACTCTGAACCAAGTACGAGCGGTGGCCTTGCGGCCAACAGGTGGTGTCATTGAAATCCACAACAGACACCTCCGGACTTGATCTGACCACGAAATGGTTGGCTGCGACATCGCAAGTGACCGAGAACTCTCTGGACACCAACTTGTGACTGACAAGCACACTAGGTGCACCTCAGTGTAGTCCGTCTAGACACTGAGGCCAATGGCCTTCGTGCCAGGCTTGCCACTCTAAACATTGTCAGTGTGGCGTTTGGGTGTCGAATCGACCGTTCGCTAAGCCCTGGAGGCCAGTGGTCGAAGACAACCACCGGGCTCACAGGAGTAACCCAAAGCTGAGGTGCTCACCTCTGCGTAGCAACCGGCTCGTCCACAACCGTTGGGACTTTAGGCTTGTAGGAATTAGGAAAGGATGCAAGAAAATCATGGACAGGTGTTGGCTCGCGCGTTAAAGAAGCAGGTATAGATGGAGGACCAGGTGTAACGGGACAGACTGTCATAGACACGAGACCAGGTGTGCAAGAGTAAAACGGCATAGACATGGAAGTAGGTGTGCTAGACAGGACCAGCACTAGCACAGAGGCACGTGTGCCAGAAGGGACTGACAATGGCACGGGAGCAGGTGTGCCAGAAGAGACTGAGACTAGCACGGGAGCAGGTGTCCCAGAAGGGACTAAGACTAGCATGGGAACAGGTGTGCCAGAACAAGCCAACGAGGTCACTAGACCGACAGCCATAATGGCCGTATTGTCATCAGCCGGAGACCGGACCACAGGTGAGGAGGCCCAGACGGACCCATCCTAGGTCTAGACTCCCCCGTCCATTGGGAAGCCACACATGTGGGAACATGGTTGGCAGTCAGCGATAGAATGCTAGATAGGCCGTGGCAGGTGAGAGCTTTAAAGAAGATAGTGTCTCAAGGATCGACACTGTGGTGACAAGTGCGGTCCTAAAGAGCAAGGCCTTTGACATCAAGGAGACACCGAGGAAGGCACACAAGCGAAGCTGAGGTGAGAACTTGGAACCCTGCTGGTCCTTTGTGTACCAGATACAGGCTAGGGACCCCCAACCGTGAGCAAGACGGAGGTCGACACTATGGCCAAACCACAGCTCATAAGGCGTGACATGGTCTGAAAGAGGACCGTGCGGTCGGCGATTCAAGACCAACATCATGTAGTAAAACCCCTCAAAGGCAATGGACTTTGGAAGACCGCACTCAGACCGCATGGTGCGATTCTAGTGCTCAGACACATCATTCTACTATGGTGTAGCTTGGGTAGAAAGCTGGTGAAAAATACTATGATCGAAAAAAAAATGTGTCCATCTCGCCTAAGAAATCACCATAACGATCTGAGCAAAATACGTGAAGAATCTGACGAGACTTGCGCTTAGCCATCACCAACCACAGACGGATTTCCAGAATGATATCGCTCTTGTGGCGGAGGCTGTAGACCCACCTCATCCACAAAAATTCATCAGTCTTGGTGAGGACATATCACCCTCGATCTGAGGGGGAGTAAAAGACCAAGAGCACCGAGAACGTCCGGGTGGACCAACTCGAGCGGACGCAGTGCCCGAGAGAGTTAGGGTAAGTGCATCGATGCATCTTACCCTGAACGCGAAAGAGACAGAAGGTCTTGGGTGGCTTCTCGAAGGAAGCCACGTCAAAACCGAGGACAGGCTGAGTCCAAATGAGCTTGGACACAGTGTCCGAGCTCACATGGCAAAGGCGATGATATAGCAAACGCTGGTGTTTTGGAGAGAGAACAACGGTGAAAAAGGAAGTGCAATGAGCCACACGTTACAGGTCATCGAAAATTGAGGTACAAAGTACAACGGCACGAGTGTTGAGAGAAGTCACAGTGGCAGTCAGCGAATTGTTCAACTAAGAGATCCATCCTGGTGCAAGCACGAACACAGAGCAGGCTAAGCTCAAGAGCAGGGACAAAGAGCTCTTCGGAAATGTATAAGGGACCGGACGGATCATCGAAGTGCACCACCCCGATACCTTGGAAAGGAAATGACAGAACTGAACCTGTGCAAACGGGCCGAACTGACGCAAAGGGACCGAGCACCACGAAGTCACTACCACAACAGGTAATGTGGTGGGTGGCTCCAGAGTCAATGATCAAAGTGTTGGTCACCTCATGACCTGTCATCAACACAGACCAACAGGCCATAGAGCACTCTACTTCTATAGGATGCTTAGCAGAGGACTCAGAATAACGATGAACAACACAAATCTGTGACCCGTCATGCGGTTAGTAGTTTCAGGTCCATCGTCATCACAAGCCAACTCAGCTTTCCCACAAACATCATCACGGGAAACAAACACAGTAAGACAAGCTGCCTCTAGACCACCTGGATGTGACAACACACTCACACCTCCCTTAGTACGTAGTGTGAGCAGCTCGCGAAGCTCCACGATCATGCAACATCATCGCCACCTGAGAGGGGTGGAGGGTCAGCTGCCATCATGGTCACGTGGCCGGTCTGGGTGGCACAAGAGGCAGCCTTCTGCTGGGTATGCGTGGCCTGCAGGCCTCGCATGATCCGCATCCAGTCGAGGGGTTGTGTGCACTCTGTGTAATGGTGTGGGTCCCTACACTTGTAGTAGTGGACTGAACGTCCATTGCCACCACCGGAATGCTGCGTACCCTGCTGCTGTTGCTGCTCGTGCTGTCCCTTGCCATGGTTCTGTTTTCCCTTCTTCCCCTACATAGCGCCAGCCATACCCTGGGAGGAGGGTGACGGAGAGGAGGGCAACTAAGAGGCACTGAGTAGGGGAGGGGTCTTCGTGGAGACGGTCGTCACAACAGCGAGTGGACTTGCCTGATGGGCCTGGGCAGCCTCACGTGCAGCCGTCCGCTGCACGTAGTACTGATAGGCCCAAGGGAGCAGCTCCAAGGAGTCCAAAAGCTTGGCAAGAATCACCTAGTCGAAGTAGGTGAACATGACGACAAACTCCATGTGGGCGTTGACCATAATGGTGTGTAGGGCCCAATGCTGGGAGCCGCCACCGGTGCCTAGGGGAGTGTAGATCCGCATGGCTCTTCAGTAGGCTGCCGCCGAATCAAAGGGACCCTGCCAAAGGGAGCTGAACTCCCGAAGACACACCGTCATCGTTGCATGGGTCTCGGCTGCCAGAAGGGTCAGGAACAACTCCCAGCTACGGCAGGGGTCTACTCAAATGCCTGTACAAGGGGCCCCCAAAAATGGATGGAACTTGACAACGACAGCCAGGGACGTAGAGCAAGCCACGCATGGGCTCTCGCCGCAACCTGTACCTGGCGAGGATCGGTCGTCCAATACTGGCGCATGTAATATTGCCACATATCCCCCGCATCAGCCCACATCTGGAAGAGGGTCTCCCAAACGTGGGCCCCAACATCTGTATCGTAGAATGGTGCTGGGGTCTCAAAGTCCTTCAGCCGCTGCTCCGTGGGGAGGGAGACCTCAAGGGCACGCTCGAGCACATGGGGAATCAGAAGCCCAGTGAAGGACATGAAAGGAGAGCGGCACGTCAAGAATGAAGGCATAGGAAACCCGGGATCCTACACGGGAGTGGTCTGCTGAACCAATTGGAGATGTCTCATTCCCTTGACAACCTCTTGTTGTCGGAGGCCAGAAGCATGACAACCAGTCAATCCAGGGTCTCCTAACTGCTGTTGTCGACCATTGCAGTTGCCACTACTGCTGTCGTCTCCAGCAGTCATCTATCGCTCCATGCCCTGCTGCTGCATGTCCTGTTGTGGTGCTCCGGTTGCAACTGGGGGAGGCTGCTGAGAATCTCCTCAAGGGTGGCCATTGCGTCGTCTGCTGCTGTCCTATGTCCTCCTATGCCTGGAACAGGGAGCCAATTACCTTTGAGCGAGGACTAGATGTCTCAGCCACGGAGCCAGAGCCAGAAGCAGCACGAGGACCCTTATGCTTGTCGTTGGCAGGCGCCATCTGTGCCGCTTAGTAGGGAGAAATGCAAAAGTGGTGAGATGCTTAGAAAATTCGATATTCAAGTCAAAAGTTTGGCCAAGTAGTGATGAAATTATCATCCATAATGATGATGTCAGGATGAAGGTTGTCTAAATCAAGCAAAACTTGGAATGATGATGCAGTAGATGATAGTCAACACAATGGTAGTGTTCTCTTTGAAAATAAACCTAAAAAAGGTCCAAATCGTCATTCTTTTTGTTTCTGTGTAAAACCCAAAAAAGTTCTATCTTTGACGCCATGTTTTCATTTCTTGTACCCCACAAGGCATAAAACAAAGTGCGAGTGGATGTGATGGAAATATTATGACCAGAGCTTTCCAAAGAGCCCTTACGTCTAAAATGGGTCAACTCATGACGGCCAGGCCATGGTGGCCTATTCGTCATCCACCAGAGACCGGACCACATGTGAGGAGGCCAGGACAGATCCATCTGCAGGCCTAGACTCCCCCATCCATCAAGAATCCACACAAATGGAAACATGGTCAGCGGCCTGCGAAAAAATGCTGGAAAGGTCTTGGTATCTGAGAACCTCAAAGAGAACGGCATCTTAAGATTCAATAATGTAATGGCAAGAGGGATCCCAGAATCGTCAGGCCTTCGATCATGAGGTAATCTTGAGAGAGGTACACATGCAACCCCATGGTGAGATGTTGGAACCATGTTGGTCTTTGGTACACCAGACGCACGCCAGAGAGCTCAATAATCCATTGAGATGAAGGTTGGCATGATAGCCGAACCAAATCTCTTACTATGTTACATGGTCAGACATGGGACCATGCGGTAGGCCTTTCCAAACCCACTTCATGTAGAAGAAGCCTGTCAAAGGCGCACGCAGACCGCATGGTGCAAACCACACCCTCCATGATGCGGTCCTAGCCCTCGGACACACCAATCTGCTAGGGTGTAGCAAGGATGGAGTGCTAGTGAGAATGGAAAAAAGATATATGTATATATCGTATGGAGTGCATGTTGAGACTAAGGCTCAAATATCATGCGCCATAGGCGCACCGCCTGGGTGGCATCACTCTTGTGGTTGAGGCTGTAAACCCACTGCATCCTGGTGAATTCTTCACTCAGGTGTAGGAAATATCAAATTCAGTCTAAGAAGGACTGGACTAGAAGAGGATTTGTAAGGTCTGAGTGGACCCGCTCCAACAGGTGCAGTGTCTAGGAGGTGGGATCACGATAAGTGCAGCGATGCATATCATCCCGGGTGAAAAGAAAGGCATTTGGACTTGGACGGCTTCTCAAAGGAATTCGCATCAAGACAGAGGATTGGCTGTGTCCCCATGGCCTTGGACACGATGTACGGGAAACATGGCAATGTAAGTGATGCAAAAAAAATGCCGGTTTTTAGGGTTGAGAACATTAGTGATAAACACGCATGCAGCTGGGGGAAAAGGGGAGGAGATGGAGCGATCGCAGAAAGCGGCACAATACAGATCATCCATAACCAAGGCACAAAGCACTACGGCACAAGTGTCACAAGAAGTCATGTGGAAAATTCAGCACAGTTCTCAACAGAGAGATCCACCCTGGTACATGCAAGAGCTAAGAGCAATATGAGCTCAAGATGAGAGATAAAAAGCACATTGAAAGTTTACAAACGGGAACAAATTACATCAAAACACTATGTTTTTCTAGATGAGACATATTAGATTCTAACCCTCAGTCATGAGGGACACAACTGAGCTTCTCATGTTGTGTATTTACTTGCCAAAAATGCCGGATATGTTGATATTTGGGTGTGGCAAAAATCTGTGGATGTTTGGACTATGTTGTTATGAGGGAGGGGAAATGGAATTTATTCTACCAAGGCTATGCCAAACATTGCACTTTTTTTAGGTGGGGAGAAAGATAATGATACCTATGGAAACAAGGGAAATAAAAATGTGGGAAAATTGCCAAGCTCTCCCTAGTTTTGTCTGACTATAGTCAAAGCGCACTCATTTCTATGATCATGTTTACCCTGCCTCCAATCAATTATAATAAAAATAATAATATTATTAATAATAATAATAATTCATTGTCACATTGCCTGAATTTTTCAAATTATTGAGGTTGAAGATACCCCCATTTACTTCACTTCACCAGATTATGCTCCCACACTTTGAGGTTGGGTGCATTTTGCTCCTTTACTTTGAACCCCTGAAAGTTTCTGCACTCTGCATTTTTTTACATTACAATTTGCCATGCTTTTCCTCTCGCCCTGGATGGATTATATGTTAAAGCTTTTGACCTCTTTCTTGTTCTCAGTCCATAGGATGTGTTTGGCATGGCATGATTTAGAAAAACAAGCATCCGCCTAAGCAAAATCTAACAGAGAAGAACAGATTCATTAAAAAAAATTCGAGGCTGATTGAGGAATAAAATTTATGCATTGATTGCATAAATTTCTTAGCCACTTATGCTAACGTTTTGCACCTAATGTACTAGTTTTTTTCATCAAAGGTTTTGACCATGTAGGTTTTGTGCATCACCTCATAACTCCATGAAATGTACCCTCAATCCACCTCAGCAGTGCATGACGTGGTTGGGCTTAGCAACTGGTCAAGCTTCTTTGGTCGATCTTGCGTTTTCTGGCCGCTCGCTTGCCTCACCACTGGATTAATTGGTCATGGCTTGCTCAGTCTCTCTCTCTCTCTCTCTCTCTCTCTCTCTCTCTCTCTCACTCAGGGGTAGGAGTTGTTAGGCTGTAAAAACTTGGGTGAAATTTCATGATTAGAAAGGGTGGTGATGACTTTGTTCAGTTTGAAAGATGTGTNTTGCGTTTTCTGGCCGCTCGCTTGCCTCACCACTGGATTAATTGGTCATGGCTTGCTCAGTCTCTCTCTCTCTCTCTCTCTCTCTCTCTCTCACTCAGGGGTAGGAGTTGTTAGGCTGTAAAAACTTGGGTGAAATTTCATGATTAGAAAGGGTGGTGATGACTTTGTTCAGTTTGAAAGATGTGTGGACAGGTCTCGCTAAAGTACAAGGTGTTGGAGCATCTCTTTTGAATAACCTTTTGTATTCAAGCCATTTATCATCATCATTTTCATATTTCCCCTTTTGACATGATTCTTCAAGTCCAAACATGTATCCCCATATCACAATCCGATCGTGATCATTGTGCAAATATGGAATTGATAGTTGAAAAAGACCCATCACAGAACTTTGTAAAAACAATTGACGGTCAAAAGTGGGCCTTCATCCGTGTACTTTGGTGCTGGTTTTCAATAAGCCGGAGTTTAATGGGCAACCAGCACCTTGAAATGTGTCCTCACAGTCCTTGCATCTGTGAGGTGAGGCCTGGGATGAGGTTGTTATGCCCTTAATGTATGCGATTCCCAAAACACAGCACGTGGGCATATCTATCCTTACAATCATGGCCCACCACATGCTGACCTCCAGATTTTTTCACCGGTCAACCAAGGGCGTTTTGGCCACCTGTCTCAACCTTTATAGCTCCGTTCCAGAAGATTCTGACAGATTTTGCCGACCTTCTCGAAGTTTCAACAGAACTATCCCGACCTGCATCGATGTTTCAACATTTTCTTGTCAACTTATTCATGGAGCTAGACTTCTATAAGACAGACCTTGATATTCTTGAGACCCTCCGACTTCTCAGCATAGTTGTTTGAAGTGGTTTCCCACAATGTGTGTCGCATGCCTCGCTTGAATCTAGCCCCCAAGACCTCAAGTTTTCCTCATTCTTGTTTCTTCTATTTGTTGGAAATGTGGTTCCAACGTGGCCTGACCACGTCCTGAGGTTCACAACTCTTTTGGGCAGCAGTCTTAGACGAAGTGTGTGCTTTCTGGTCGCCACACACTATGTGAGCAGAGTTCTGACGGAATTCAGCAACATCCAAAGTTCGAAGGGCTGGGGATCAATTTTGAGTTGATTACTAGACACGGACCACATCAGCGAAGTTATAGTGCTAGTCACAAGCTTTCCAACGCATCAAACCACGTGCGATTTGGACCACCGTAGCGCCCGATACGCGATTCGGAGTGCATCATTGAGTCTCTGTCCCTGACAGAGCACTAGCGTGAGTGACGGGTGCCCGAAGCGCCCTGGACCCCAATGAGGCATCAGACCGCCATTCCGAAGCGCACATGGCTCCAATGAACCATGGGATATTGCTGCTAGCATCCCCCAAGGGGCGCCTCGGCCATGGTGTGCGTGGTGGGAGTCGAACTGGTCACCGCCGGATCATTTTTCCGGCCGGTACCAAGTCTGCCGTCCAAACCCGGACGGCCAGCAC
>SZWC01001628.1:90532-112270 GCA_023375785.1 Penium margaritaceum
CCATGTAGCCATCCATCTGCTGGTACCAGCACCTTGGCGACTGTTTTAGCCCGTACAAGGACTTGCGCAGTTTGCACACTTTGCCCTCCGGCGCGTCCACCCCCTCCGGCACCTCCATGAAGATCTCCTTGTCGAGAATGCCGTTCAGGAACGCAGTTTTCACGTCCATTTGGTGCAGCTCCATGTCCTTGGCAGCTGCCACCGCGAGGATCGCCCGGATGCTCGTGAACTTGGCGACGGGGGCGAACGTCTCGTCGTAGTGCTCGCCCTTGCGTTGTGCAAACCCCTTCGCCACCAGCCGCGCCTTGTACTTCTCCACTGTACCCTCCTTGTTGTACTTCGTTTTGAAGACCCACTTGGAGCCGATGACCTTGGCGTCTTTCGGCCGATCCACGAGCTCCCAAGTGTCGTTCTCGGCAATGGACGCAAGCTCTGACTTGATAGCTGCGTCCCACTGTTCCGCTTCAGGTCGTGCAAGCGCCTCTTGCACGGTTTTCGGCTCCGCTACGGCTGCCATCATGCATCGCGCCATGCCGATCCAGCTGCCCGTTGCTGCGTCATACCGTTTTGCCGCATTTCGCTGCCTTCGGCTGCGTCGCGATGATTTTGGTGACGCCGGCTGCTGGTCCTGTTGCTGCTCCTCGGCAGCCCCGTTCGCGTCCTCGGCCTCCTCTGCTTCGGCTGCTGCGTCCTGTGCCTCTGCGACACCTGCGTTTGCACCACCGCCCTGCTGCACCCCAGCACCGTCGCTCTCCGAAGACTCTTCGTCAGTGTCGGCGTCCGCCGGCTCCTCCTCATTGGTTAGGAGCTGGAACCACTCCCCCTGCTTCGGAGAGTCCACCACGCCGATGTCACTGCTGCTGCTGCTGTAGGTCTGGTGCTCGTCGAACTCAACGTCACGGCTGCTGAAGATCTCCTCCTTGCTCACGTCGTAGAGCCGGTACGCCTTAAGCGCGCTCTCGTAGCCAAGGAAGAGACACGGCTTGGCGCGTGGGTCCAGTTTTCCGTCGCGCCGTTGTGCCGCCTGCACCATCGCGTGCGCCTTGCACCAGAAGACCTTCAGGTGCGCCACACTTGGCTTGCGCCCGCTCCATACCTCCTGCGGCGTCTTCCAGCCGCTCTTTCCCTTCAGCACCGCCGTCGGGGTCAGGTTGATGGTGTAGCTTGCCGTACGCACCGCTTCCGCCCAAAAGCTCCGCGGCAATCCCGCGTCCACGAGCATCGTACGCACCATGTTCAGCAGTGTCTGGTTTGCTCGCTCCGCCACGCCATTAGATTGTGGCGAGTAGGGAGTTGTGTGCTCCCACTTGATGCCCTGCTCTTTTAGCCACCCACTGCAGCCCACGTAATCTCCGCCATTGTCGCTGCGTAGCGCTCTGACCTTGCGGCCAGTCTGCCTCTCCACTGCGGCGACGTACTCCTTCAGCCGGTCCAGCACCATGCCCTTCCGCTTCATGAAGTACACGTAGAGTTTTCTGCTGCAGTCATCGATGAAGGTGACAAAGTACCGCGCGCCGCCTTTTGACGGCGTTTTGAACGGTCCGCACACATCGCTGTGCACGATCTCGAGCAGGTCCTGGGCGTGCCCCACGTTCTCGTTGAACGGCTTGCGCCTCGCCTTGCCCAAAATGCAAGGCTCGCACTTTTTGTGCGCTGCTGCATCTGCTGCCGCATCTGCTGCACCGGTGATGTCGAGGCCGCGGACCATGTCGCGCTTCGCCATCTCCTTCACGACTGCGGGCGACGAATGCCCCAGCCGCCGGTGCCAGAGCTCCAGATCAGCTCCCCTTCCTTTGGCCAAGTTGACGGCACGTTCTTGCGAATCTGCTGCATCTGCTGTTGCTGGGATCACCTTTGTCTCCACGATGTAGAGACCACCCTCGCGCTTTGCCTCCAGCACGACTTCGCCGTCGCCGTCCATGCGCACCACTGCGCCTTTCCTACGGAAGAGCACCTCATATCCCTTATCCGTCAAGCGACTAACACTTAGAATGTCAGCCAGGCCGGGGACATGTTGCACATCACGGATGACACGCAACATCTTCTTACCGTTCACTTCCACCTCCACCTCAACGTCTCCTTGGCCGGCCGCCGGCTCGACTTTGTCGTTCGCGACCACCATAGACTTGGCAGATTTGGAATAGCGGACGAATCCCACCTTCTCGACTTGGGTGTGCTCCTCGGCGCCGGAATCCAGGCACCGCCTGTTGGCCCCTTTGAGGTTGTGGTTTGTGGTGCCGTTGAGGAGCGCCTTCTTGCCTTTGGCTTCCTTGCCGCCGGCCTTCGCCTCCTGCGGGCACTCGCGGGCCCAATGGCCCTCCTTGCCACAATTGTGGCATGCACCTTTCTTGACACCCTTCTTGCACCCTTTCCGCCGCCTCCCTTGCCGCCACTGCCGCCACCACGCGTTTTGGTGACCAGGGCCAATGAGGGCGATGAGGCCTCGCCGCCACTGCGACGTTGCGCCTCGTTGCGGATATACTCGGCGACTGCGCCATAGGTGAGCTTGTCCTCCGCCCATCCACCGAGGACGGTAATGAGGGGGCTCCAACTGTCAGGTAGAGCCATGAGGAGAGCCATCGCCTGCAGTTGAGAGTCCACCTTCCACCCCACATCATTGCATTGCGAGGCGAGCGACTCAATCTGCTGCATGGCGGCGAGGATGTCCTCGCCCTCCTCGATCCTCACCGTTAGAAGCCGCTTCATCGCGAAGATCCGGTTTGCAAGCGACGTCGATTGGTGGATGGTGCAAAGCTTTTGCCATGCCTCGGCAGCCAGCGCGCTGCCTTGGAAGTAGCCCCACTGGTTCTCGGCAGTAGACGACAGCAAGAGCATGAGCGCCTCGGTATTTTTCTTTGCGAAGGCTTGCTTCTCTTCGTCTGTCGCAGTCTTCTCGTCGAGAACCTCCGTGCCCTTCATCACGTCGAGTAGCCCCTTATGTGCGAGGTAGATCTCAAAGTGCCACCTCCACAGCCCAAAGCCAGGGCCACCCGCATACTTCTGGATCAGATGCGACTCCGTTCTCAGCGCCATGTTGCGCTTCTGCTACCNGGGTCGTCAGACGTTGACAGCGAGGTTGTCCGAGACGCTCCTCCTGTCCGCCGCGGAAGCCGTGAACGTTTGGGACCGGTCAGGGCTGTGGGCCCATAACCCTTTGTTGGAAATGTGGTTCCAACGTGGCCTGACCACGTCCTGAGGTTCACAACTCTTTTGGGCAGCAGTCTTAGACGAAGTGTGTGCTTTCTGGTCGCCACACACTATGTGAGCAGAGTTCTGACGGAATTCAGCAACATCCAAAGTTCGAAGGGCTGGGGATCAATTTTGAGTGGATTACTAGACACGGACCACATCAGCAAAGTTATAGTGCTAGTCACAAGATTTCCAATGCACCAAACCGCGTGCAATTTGGACCACTGTAGCGCCCGATACGCGATTCGGAGTGCATCATTGAGTCTCTGTCCCTGACAGAGCACTAGCGTGAGTGACGGGTGCCCGAAGCGCCCTGGACCCCAATGAGGCATCAGACCGCCATTCCGAAGCGCACATGGCTCCAATGAACCATGGGATATTGCTGCTAGCATCCCCCAAGGGGCGCCTCGGCCATGGTGTGCGTGGTGGGAGTCGAACTGGTCACCGCCGGATCATTTTTCCGGCCGGTACCAAGTCTGCCGTCCAAACCCGGACGGCCAGCACTACCTCCCAACTTTGACGGACCATAACTCCCTCAATTCTTGGCCGATTGCTGCGATTCAAATTGCAGCTGGTCCAGCGTGTCCTCTAGTTTCTGAAACATTCATCCATGCATGCAAACATGCACTATACAAGGATCTGGAGCCATCGCCCTGAAAACGGCAACTCCAGGGCATGGCACGGGGCAATATGTAACACTATTGTACATATGCACTCAAAAATTCTGACCCTTGTCACCGAAGTACACATACTTCTAATTTTACATTATCCAATTTTCCCAATTTCTGGAGTCGTCTTCTTCTCTTAACCTTCTACATCTTGACCCATTTACGTTCTGCTTGGCATGACACTTGGAATGGAAGCAAAGTAGGGCTCGACGGAACAACAACTCTTCTCCAAGGCGACAAATTTGCACATGTCTTCAGTGTATCTCTTTTTTCCAAAAGACTCTAAATCACGTGAATATGATGGCAAATGGTACAAGCACATCCGGCGATGAGCATCAGTAACTGGTAGAGATTTCCATAGTGGAGGATCAGCAGCACGCTTTCCAGAACTCTTTCCAGGAAAACCAGGCAGCAGCGGCAGGCTTTGCAGTGAATTCCGTAATTTTGATGGCTCAGATTGCCAATCGGATGATGCGCCCCTTGGGCTCAGCAAAGCCTTCGCCTCTGCCAGTGCCCATTGGAGCATGTCCTTGCGCAATTGGAGACACCAGCCGACAAGCTCATATTCTCAAAATACTTGTATCAAAATATATCAAGACTAAAGAGCCTCAACAAACATTTGCCCCAAGAACTCACCGCGGCTATGAAGGAGCTTCCAAATGTGGGCACGAGGGAAGAAATGCTCACCAAGAGAAACAACCAACTCTTCAGTGAAATCCAAATTTGGCCGGCACGTCCCGAACCGTTTGATCAAGCAAAATCCAAAGGACCAACAATGTGGATGTGGCTGACTAGAGTTTGGAGTGTACTTCACCGCTGCTGGGGTCAATCACGATTGAAAGAACATTGACCTCACAGCAATTCTTTTGCATGGCACAACACTCTGATCCAATATTAAGATCATCCGGTTGCGGTGGTAGATCAGGGGATTTGGCTCTATTGCTCATGCAACAGCTCTAATATCATCGGCCACAAGCATTCTACCTTCAGAGTGTATAAATCCAGCATGACATGTATAAATCCAACATGATTTTTTTGACCCCATCAAAAAGAAGGCTAAACTTTACGCGTGAAGTCCTTGCCCACTTCATAAAGCTAAATTAAATTTCTGATGCATGATACAAATTTCAATGCTTGTGCCAACAGTCCAGAACGTCTAAGTACAAACGGCGTTTCCATGAAATCATCACAGACAGTAACATCGTCCCTGAAAAACTCAGTTTCCAATGTAACAATGGCCTTAAGTGGGACATTTGGCAAACAATTTAGCTATTCAGGATGCCTTACCACAAGTTATCTAAGCAGCTGATTTCATTGACTGTGCCAACTACAACACTCGACTGTCGGAATCCAAGGGCTGGCAATCACAAACCCAAAATCCATATTGTGGTGGTAGAAAGTTGCAGTAAACAGAAACCTAATCTTTGATGGCGATCACAGCCATTGACCAACGCAATTGATGGGTTGTGCTAGACTTGTGAGAAGATGGGTTGTGGGCCCGTGACTTTCGGAAGCAGCAGGAGCAGCATGGCAAAAAGGGACCGAAGTCACGAAAGAAAAAATGAGTTTGGAAACGGTAAATGCCAGGAGTAGGCGACGGACCTCTTGTCCAGTGAGAGAAACACCATCAATAGTGAACACCGCTTAACAACGTGATTGCAAATGATGGCGAAAAGGTGGTGGGGTGGGAGGATGCGATCCCTGACTTTTCTCACGGATGCGTTCTTAAAGGACACGAATCTTATCCTCACGCGTGTCTCCCTCTTTCTTCTCGTCATCTCAGGCATCAACCGGTGATGAGAAATGCTAAGGCCGTGGAACTTGGCAGGGCACAGACTGTTGAAAAGATGATGTAGCTCTAACGGTTCCACCTGATGTCTAGTGTGAGACTCTTGAACATCCCCTTGGCAAGTCCGCGATCTCTTACAGCACGTTGATCTGACGCTGCTGCTGACAATGTATCCCATCTTGCACTTGACAAAACTCGTCAATTGCGAGTGATTACGTCTTTGGGCTAATGACGACTGAGGAGGAGGAAGAAGAAGGGTTTATCAGCCTCTTGCATTTGTTACTGACCGGCGCCATAGGCTGCTTTGTATGGGTCCGAACGTGGAAGTTCAGAAAGAGGAAACCAACAGACTTTCTCAAGGATTTTGAACGCTTGCAAAACACAAAAATTAGATTGAAGAAGGCTGATGTCTGCATGGCTAATGATGACTTCAGCAAAAAAATGACCGGCGTGAAAATGCATGTGCAAAAAAGCGAGTGTAACTTGTGCTAGTGAAGTTTTTTTTTTGTCTCTGCGTGACTGAGGGAGGGTGAACCCATCATCCCCTGCTCGCAACTGCATAGTCACTAACCAGTTGCACAACAGTGCTGTTGCAATACAGTGTTGTGTATTAGTGCTACGCAGCTTCTGTGCTATGCAAGGTAGCAGCCGTGACTTCTGCTATTGCGGCACTTCTGCTGCTACAGTCGTGGCGGTAACTCAGCCACCACTACTGGTGTTGCCACCCACTCTAGCGATCGTGTGGTGATGTCGCTACTTTGACATCGAGACAACGTCTCTGCTGCTGACGTTTACTATGACCGGATCCCAGATATGGCTGCTATGATGACACTCACTAATGATGCTGGTGCTGCGACTCTGCGGTACAGTTCAGCAAGAAAAGTGTTGCTACTTTGATACAATGAGAAACTGCCAAGAAGCTTCCTAGCCTTGGTACCGCTAACATGGCTGCACTGTCCAGTCAGCTGAGGCACTACCACGCACGCAGGTACAAGAAACAGCAAGGGTTAGGCTAGGGAGACATGCAGAATCTCATAAGCTCAAATAGCTTAGCAGTACTAAGAGGAATGACGACTGACAAGCACACAGCATTAATACCTGGCGCGGCACATGGTGGATGACGCATGGGAACAGAGAGTTTGTCCTACAACCAACCCCAAATAACTGTTTTGGCTGTAACTCTGCATACAGGTATCCAAACGTAACACCGTCTAAATCTAGAGATAAAAAATCTCAAACTGGACGTTACAAATGTCAAACACGCAAGTCGGGCATTGATCGGTTGACACACAATGCAAAACATGCAAGCCGAGTTCAAGAGCCAGTCCACCAAGTAAACTCTAGTGACTATAGAAAATCTATAGAGCACCCTAGCAAGCACCCGGGACACTGTGGAAACTGTCTGGCAGCTGCTGGTGGGTGGAGCCACCACCCTTCCATGCTCCGGAACCAACTTTATCCGCATGAGTAATCTCCACAAGCACGGACACGGCTGAGTAGTCATAGTAAGCTGTATAAGCAGACTGCGACAGCTCAAATCACAACCACTCTTCTCCCCATTTTAAATGAAACGTCCTGGTGCACTCCAAGACATAGGTTGATACTGGCTAAAATAGCAGTTGAGCTAATGGTTGATGTCCTGTATGCTGTCATAGAACTTCATTTTTTCTATGCGAAGGGTTGTAGCCCTGCCATCTGACCAGATACTAATTTGCTTTTCCAAGACAAGGTTGTCCCAAAATATCCCAATGGTACACTCTGTGCCCTCGTCTACTTTGATAAGAGGTAGCAGTGGTGATTCTCTACTGATAAAGTGCTTACTTAGGTCCTGGTTGAGTTCAAGCTTACTGATGTGGAACACCAGGGGGAAGACATGTAGTCTGGTATGCATAGTTTTGCGATGACACGTGTCCTACTTTCCTTAATTCTAAACGGCACCAGTCACTTAGTTTGAGATTTTACCAGACCTACCCTTGTAAAAGAACGTTTTCTCAACAGACTAGGAAATTATCACCGATGCTTGTCTGCTGCACGTATTATTGCATATATCTTCTCAAGTTTTTGGCAAGTTTCATCCATGATGCTTTTGAATTTTTGTCGTTGGATGGCAACTGCCAGTGTGTTGCTTGAACTCAACAAACCCACTTGAGTCGAGGGGAGTTTGCCATAAACCACCTTAAGGGGGATTTTTCCAATTGTGACGGATGAAACAAAATTGTGTATGAGCTTGACAACCAAGCAGCTTGGTAGCTTGACCGCCAAGTTAGTGACATGTGGTTTGCACAACATTCGAAGCAGTTTTTTTAGCATCCTATTGGTGCGCTCAGTCAACCTGTCATTCTGGAGATGGAAGACCGTTGATAGTTGGATCCAATCACCGTAGAAAGTGATCAGCTCCCACAAAAATCTTTTGGTGAACCTCTCGTCCCTGTTGCTGGTGATGGAGGATGGAACGCCATGTAGTCAGACAACATTGTTGAGGAACAACCACGTTGTTCTCTTGGTGGCAACCCTGGTCGTCGAGATGAAGTACACCTTGAAACCGGTTGACCAGCATGATTCTTTTGTCAAACCCAGACGGTGTGATGGACAGCCTGTCACAAAGTCCATGGAGATATCAGACCATGGTTCCTTCAGTACTGATAGTGGTTGAAGCAAAGCCAGGGGCTTGGTTCGTCTCAAATTATGTTGTTCACACACAACACAGGTCTTGTACTGAATTGCGACCCAGTTTTTCATCTTATCCCATCTGTAGAACTTTATGAGTTCCTTTAGTTTTCTGCCGTCTCCAAAACTCCCACTTGAACTCATGTCATGACAATCCTCCGGCAGTATGCAACCAAGCTTGTTGCTTGTAAGTACGATGACTTGGCGAGTAAATTTTCATCGAGAATAGGGATCGGCATACCATAAATTGGTCTTGTCATATCCGCTGACATCCTTGTAACCCTTCACGAATAGGTGGTATGGGTTTCATTCGTTGAGCAATGTACGGGTGTCTGTCATTAATTCTGGCCACTGACTGAGATCATCTCCTAGATTTATCATTCCATGCCGGAACTCAATGACGTAGTTGAAGTTAGACTTGATAAACTCCATCCATCAAGCTTATTGACTGCTCTTATTTGGCCAAGTCTTCAGATGTTTCAGTACATGGTGGTCGGTTTAGAAGACACATTGTTGGCATTCCAGATAGCACTTCTACATCTTGAATCCGTGTATGACCACCAGCATCTCTTTTTTATGCACCGTGTAGTTTAATTGCGGCCTGTCTTCAAGGAGAACGACTCTGTTTGCTTGATTTAATGTATCATTGGCCATGATGTAGTCCACTGTTGGATCTGCCAATTAAAAGGCCATTGCTGAGATCATATTGTTACTCAAGGGATCAATGATTGTCTCCCCAATTCCACTTGGTGGTTGTACAAGTAAGATCAAAGAGAGAGACACTTGAGCGCAGTCCATTATGAATCAACGATAGTAGTTCAGTTCCCCAAAATTACCTTGACGTCTCAAATATTGGTGGTTGTATGCCAGTCAGCAACTGCTCTGATTTCTTCGGATCCATCATGATCCGTCTGCTCCTGCTGATGTGGTCCAAACATTTAGTCCAATGGATGAACAAAGTCACACTTTTGAGAGTTTTAGGTAAATTTTCTATATTTATAAAATCTCAAGATTTTTTTGGAGATGTTCATAGTGCTCCTCCAAGGTGCAGCTCATCTAGCACAACCATACACAAGGATTTCATCGAGATACACGACCACAAAGTCATCCATGAACAACCAAACTATATGGTCCATGGCTGCCAGGCGTATTGCGGGGGCGTTCATGAATCTGAACATTGTGACCGTGAACTCAAGGTGCCCATATATGGTTCTTGAACATCCTGATCTCGATATCCTTATCGAGATCAGGACATAATTCATAGTAGTTGCTCTATGGATCGATTTTGATACTTATTTTTGCTTCGGGGAGTGAAAAAAATCATCATCTTGCTGGAGGGGGTAGTGGTTCTTGATGGTGATGTCGTTCAACACCCTCTAGTCAACGTATATCTCCATATTCCCTGTTATCATGGGTCGATTCTCCAGCTTCTAGACTTAGATTATCATTGGAGTTTGCACAATAGCTTCCACAGCTCGCTCGAGGGGTTCTCCCCTCTGTGTGACTCTGGGTGCAACCGTCATCAATGACCCGTGCAGGGAGACTTGAACATTTCAGGTCTCTAAATACAGCACGGGCCGGCCTCTCCTCATGGCTTGAACGGGTCCCTGGCCTGTGGGCGGTTGGACGGGATGGATTTAGGGTCGGAGACCTTCAATTACCACGATTTTAGCCCAATGGGCCAAGCTTCCCGCATCAATTTGTTACATTGGTATCAGAGAGTCAGGTTTCCAGTCCCTTTATGGACGCTGAAGGTGGGCCGAGCTTCCCCTATCAATTCCTCACACCGGAGGCCCATTTCCGTTTTTACCTTGCCCCCTCATTTTGGGTCCCAAACGAGGCGGGTATTCCTTCTAACTCGTGATTTTGCATGATTTTTTCGTAAACAAAACTCAAATTTTGTAACAAAGAACTCGAGTTTTGTTTTTTACGTGACAGTGTAAAATTATTGCGTGAGAGGCACGTTCGTCGATTTTGCACCGGAACTAATTTTCCTTTCGCACCTCACTCCCTCGCTCTCTGTCCCTCGCCTCGCTCACTTGAGGAGGCGGAGAGGAGAGGGTGAGGACAAGGGCTCGAGGCTACAGGCCTCGGCCATTGAGGTCTTGCGGCCTCCTGGCTGCCGATTGAGCCACCAACTCAATCGGCTGTTGGTGGCTCGCCAGCAGGTGGCCGGCCGGTCACTTGACCGGCCGGCCACCGGTCAGCCGGTAGCCAGGAGGTGGCTGGCCACCGTCCAAATCTCGCAATAGCGAGGGGTGGCTTGCAATCACACCTTGCTATCGCGAGGTGGAAGGGCCTAACCGGCCCTCCCGCTACATTCCTCCCCACTTATTATGAACCGTCTCAGTTCATGAAGTGAAAGTGCCAGATAGCGAGTCATCAACGTTGTGAAAGAAA
This sequence comes from Penium margaritaceum, assembly GCA_023375785.1. Classification (NCBI taxonomy): domain Eukaryota; kingdom Viridiplantae; phylum Streptophyta; class Zygnematophyceae; order Desmidiales; family Peniaceae; genus Penium; species Penium margaritaceum. The sequence goes on from SZWC01001628.1 coordinate 101,246, forward strand.
ATTAAATTTTCAATCACCAACTAAACATGAACACGAGCATGGCACTTGGACCTAAGTTGCAGCTTGTCAGTCAGCACGACTTGCCCCCCCCTCCCCCTGTAGGCTGGAGTGTCCGCTCGACAACCATGTTGGGCGTCCCCAACCTCCTATGGTCGCAGTCCATGAATGCCTCCCTGTGGGAATGTTGTTCATTTTTCCGCGTTCCGGTGGTGCCAGTTGCCACGCGTCGATTTGTGTAAGCTACCAGCTCGCTCCAGTACTCGTTGACCACCCTTGTGGGCAACTGAGATTTGGGCTCCCATGAGTTACGTTCACGTCTAGACCTGGCCAAATGAACGAGGTATTCCCTAATAACCCGAAATGGGAGTATATGCTCTTGCTGCTGGAGTAGATGAAGAACCTTGTATTAGCCGTCGGTAGCAAGGACTGCCAATGGTAATTGAACAGTTCCCTCGGACTTGTATGGAGACAGCAGGCTCACATGAAACGCGTCATACCCGGCGGAAGCAGCAATCGGTATGTCACTGGCCCGATGCGTGCATCAATGGAAAACGACCCAATCCACTTTGGTAGAACTTTTGGCGCCCTTGGCGACTTCAGTCGAAGATTCTTAGTGTTAAGAAGAATTTTGTCACCGATGTCAAACGAGACCTCAAAGCGACTTTTGTCGGCATATGTCCTTTGTCGTTGCTAAGCAGCTTGAAGGTGACCCTTCGCCTCCTGTAACAAGGAGTCTATGCGCTCGACAAAGGCTTGAGCAAAAGGAACCTGTCCTCCTATACTCCCACCTTTCATCAATGAGGAGGACACCACTAAGGGTGCATACAGGATCCACGGATCCGCGGATCCAACCCAAGGATCTCAGATCTCTGATCGATCCGTGGATCCGGATCCATCCTCAGATCCGATCCAAAGAACCGCGGATCTGCCGGCTGTTCCGGGGGTGGGGTGGGGGGGTAGTCCTGGGGTCGAGTTCGACACCGGATGATCTCAGAAGTGAAAGTTGGGAGGTGGAGATACGGAAATCTCCACCACCTCTTACACGATTGGTCCATATCGACTGGACGACCAGCCTGCAAGGCACAGTTGATCAGGTGATATTGACCACCTCACCAGATGGCATGCACAAATCCACTATTGAGGATTAATGCATCTGAGATGGACTCGACCACCTCATCAGTTTTCTTCTGTGTGAAGCATATGTGCTGGACCTGTCCACAGCATCACCTTTCACATGCATGATGCATCTGCGCTGGACCTGTCCACCTCATCTGCGCGTCGCATTGTTTTGTTACACATGGCAACCTCGAATCCATCCATTGCGGTCGAGGTTCATTGAATGTGCTAAGAAGATATTTGGTTAACCGGAGATTTTCAGTAATTCACGACGCAATGTTCACTTTGGGATATTAATAATGAGCACTAGACAGGTGTATGGGTCGTGTCATTTTGGGGTTTCCGGTGGTCAAACCCACTGATTGGTTCTTAGGGTTTTATCCATTGAAATACAACAACATAAGTGTCCTTGGCTTGTGCAAGTCACGGTCAGTCCCGCCCCGCTCCGCTCCGTTGCGGTAGTGGGGCCAATCTAGCGCCATCGAGCTCCTACACGTCAGGAAATGGCCTTAGTCATTTTCACCGGTGCACACCAACGCCCACACGCCCACACACCACTCCACCATGGCTGAGGCGTGCTCTGTTGCACCAAATCGCCCAGGTGACGAGGATGACGACAAAGGAGACAGCGATGAGCTCGAGGAGGCTGAGGCAGGTGACAAGCAGAAACGAGGCAGTGACCAGTCGATCATCTGGACACAGTTCATGAAGCTGGCCGATAGTCCAGACGATGACCCTCAGGCGAAGTGCAATTCCTGCCCCAGGACGTTTTCCTATAAGCAGGGGTGCACTCCCAACATGTGGAAGCACCTGCGCCTCAAGCACAACAAGATTTGGAAGAAGTTGAAGGAGCCATAAGCGTTGCAGGACCTCAAGAAAGCTACAGCAGCAGCCTTGAATGCCACCGTAGAAGAAGCAAAGGTGAATCCTGATAACACGGTCATTGCTCGTGGTGTTGCTGCAGTGGGCGCCACTTTTGACAGGCGGTACTTCCAGACGTGTGTCTGGAAGCACGTAATTGACAAGAACACCAGTTTTCTGGTGATGGAGTCAATGTGGCTGCAGCAAGCGTTCTGGCATGCCAACCCAGTAGCAACCCTGCCAGGTCGTATGACGATTTGGCGGCAGATTGTCGTCGATGCCGCCGCAAACCGCGCGCGCATCAAGAAGCTGCTGCCAGAGGTAACCTCAGCCATCAGTTTCACCATAGACAGGTGGAAAGGGGAGAACCGGATGAATTATTTGGGGGTGACAGCGCACTGGATGGAGAACTGGTGCATCAAAATAATTGCTCTGTCGTTTCCCGCAGTACCCGAGAGTCCAACTGCAATTAACGTGTTTGAAGTGTTCTCCTATGCTCTGAAAGCCTGGGGGTTGTGGGACAAAGTGTTCTGCCTCACCGTTGACGATGAAAGCACGAACAACAGCATGATCGATAACCACATCATACCATCTGACTTTTCAACGGAGAAGGCAGGACACATCCGCTGTCTGGGGCATATCATGAACCTTGTCGTGCATGATTTGCTCAAAATGCCAGCTTTCAATGTGATCATCGGCAAGGCCAGAGCCATTGCCGTCCTTGTCACGCGCTCCACTTCCTGTGAGCACAGTCTGATGAATGCTGCAGGAACTGCTGGTGTGTCTTTCCAGACACTGCACCTTGACACAGAGACGCGTTGGAACTCTACCCTAGACATGATGGCCATGATGCTACACCTGAAGGGTGTGCTGCCCACTTGGTTGGATGGCTATGGGATGGACGACGAGGTGCTGAAGCCGAAAACTGATGAGTGGAATCTCATCGCCCTGCTGACCCTCATCCTAAAGGCATTCAAGGCTTACACGGATGATGTCAGTGGAAGCAAGTATCCAACTCTGAATCTTGTCATCCCATTTTTTGAGAGCATGTTGGAGAAGCTAAATGGGTGGCAGGTGAAATCACTGGCAGCAAAGGAGAAGTCAAAGAGGAGGGGGACAGCAGGGCGGCTGAACCCAAAGGAGCAGTTGCTCCCCGACATCCACCCCGGCCTAGTGGATGCAGAGACAAAGCTGAAGAAGTATGCCCATTTGCTTTCTTTTCATCACGCACTAGCCATAGCTCTCGACCCTTGCATTCCCATGAGGTACAATGAGCGCACGCATCGGCTGATGGGGATCAGCAGTGCAGCAGAGCTCCAGTTAAAGGTGATGGAACTGCTCCGCCCATACCACGAGAAGGTGGAGGCACAGAGGGCTGCAGTAGAAGTGGCAGAGGTGGTGGCAGAAACCCAGGGCAGCCAGCTTACACAAGAGAGCTTTACACTTGTAGAAGCGTCGTCATCCAACGTGACTGCTGTGTCACCTGTTGTGCCTGCTTCTCTCCGCCAGCTCCGTCCACGACCTGAGTGGCAGCGCGAGGAGGATGACGTGCTGTTGGAGGCAGCACTTGCAGATCCTATGGCTGACATGTTTGAAGTACCCAAGGTTCCTGCTGTTACTACTGCTCCACCATCCTCCTTGGAGGAGGAGGTGGAGCAGTGGAAAAAACCTCCCATAGAATTCTCCACGCTGCCACATTCTGAAATATTTCAGGAAGCTCGGGAAGAATTTCCCAACACTGTCCCTTGTGGCTGCTGACGTGTTTGTTGTCCCTGGCACATCCACACCATCTGAGCGCCTTTTCTCTCTTGGCAGGCACGTGATAACCGACTTCAGGAACTTGCTGGCCCATCTCAAAGTGGAGAATCTACTTACTATGAAGTCCTGGCTCAACGAGCCCTCCCTCTTGGATTTCCCAATCAGCCGACATGCGATGGTGGCTAAGGAATTCATGGATGAGGAGGAGCGCATCAAGGAGCTGAGGAGGCAAGCAAAGGAAGAAAACCTGGTCGGTGCAGTGGAAGATGAGTTAGAGGGTCTCGGTATCTTTGTGAAAGAAAAGGATGAGGAGGATGAGGCAGACGGTGAAGGATAAGAGGAAGGTTGTGATGATGACGTGATGGAGATGACATGAGCCATTGTTTTCAATCAAGTAGAATCCCTCCGCTATTTCCTTTACCAATTTGTTGTGTATTTATCTTAGCTTCTATTTATGCTTCATAATCTCACACAGAATGTTGGGTGCAAAGGAAATGTGGATAATGTACATGGTGTATAGTGAATGGTGCAATTTTAGCAGATACTAGGTAACATGATGCATTGATTAGTGCATTATGTAAGTGGTGCATAACGTAGATGGTGTATGGTGAATGGTACAATCAATAGGTTTAGCACATACATATTCACCTTGAGGCCTTGATTGGTCTAGTTTCTAAGTGGTGCATGGCATCTCTTAAGTGATGCATATTGTGGATAGTTCAATCACTAAATATACCACATGGTGTTACTAAAAACATGGTTCCACTTCAGTGTAAAGGAAGTGTGCACTTTGATGGTGTACATGATGAAATTAGGAGAATGATTTTTGTGCATGTATAATGGTGTTCTATGTAAAGTGCACAATTTCAAACTATGTAGATCTGGGACGACCCACGGATCGAGAAGGATCCGGGGATCTAGATCCGGATCCGCGGATCTGGATCCATCATCCGATCCGGACCCGGGATTCTGGATCCATCCTATGATCTACCGATCTGATCCATTGTGCACCCTTAGACACCACTGGATGCCGACCACTATTTAATGCAAATGGTGTGAACTGTGTAGATTCGTTCGTCGAGTTATTCACAGCAAACTCTGCCGGTGCTAGGAATCCATCCCAGCCATCCATGACAGGGTCCACATACATATGGAGCATCTGCTCTAGAGTATAATTCATCCACTTTGTTTTTCTGTCAATTTGAGGGTGAAATACTGTCAACATTTACGACTCGTTGCTAAAGCACTCGTACATCTTTTGCCAGAACATGAGGACTGCTCCAAGTCCTATTACCGACACATTGCATCGCCTCTCCCACGGTTGCGATGGGTTGGAAAGAGCTAAGACGGGTGTTGTGGATACAAGCTCTTTTACTTTGAGAAAGGCAATCTTACAATCAGAAGTCCAATCCCAATGCATGTCTTTTCATGTGAGCCTGGTTAGCGGCGCTACCAAGGTCAAATACTCTTGCATAAAGCATCAGAAATAGTTTACAAGGTCCAGGGAAGACCGACTATGTCCAACATTTTCTGTGCATGGCCAGTCCATGACCGCTTGGATCTTTCGTAGGTCGACACGGACACCGTCCTTGCCGACTATGTGTCCAAGGTATTTGAGCTCGTCTTGTGCAAACTTGCACTTGCTCATTTTTCATAGAATTTCTGTTTCTAAAGGATTGCGAGGACCTCACACACATGGTCTATGTGCTCTTCCATGGATTTGGAGAAAACCAAGATGTCGTCTAGGTAAACCAAGATGAATTGGCCGAGGTTCTGGCAAACATTTGGTTTATTTCTTCTTGGAATGTTGCCGAGACGTTCATGAGACTAAAGCATAAAACTTGGAACTGATAGTGTCCCATGTTCAAAGTTCGGTTTTGCGGACATCATCTTCCGTAACGCAGATTTGATGGTACCCTTGTGACTCATCCAAGGGAAAAAAGGGTTTTTCCCCTTAGAATTAGTCAAACAGGTCCTCGATTTATGGTAAGGGAAAATTATCTTTCACCGTCAACTTGTTTAGCGCCCGGTAGTCCACGCACATGCGTAAACCACAGTCCGTTTTGTTAAAAAAAAATTGACGCACCGTATGGTAAGCTAATTCGCTCGATCCACTCCTTTGCAAGGTACTCTTTGCTTTGGCGTTCGGCCTCTCTCCACTTTGCCAGACTGAGGTGGTATATGGATCTGAACACAGGAGTCGCCTCCGGTTGCAGCGGAATCTATGGTCCATGTGTCATGCTGGTGAAGGCCAGCCGATGGGTCTTGGAATGCATCTAAGAACTCTGCTAATAGAGATTTGATCTCTTGTGGCATGTCTTCCTCTATGTCATTCTCCAATTTCTGCAGCTGAACAAAGAAATATGGACACCCTTGTCAAATTTGTCTCTTGACCTGCATTACAGACAAGCTAGCATGGACTTTTAGTCACGTTGGTGTAAATTCCGTACTTGGAATCAATGTAAAATGATGTTGTCCCTTCCGAAGGATCAAGCATTTTAATTCAAATCACATCAGAGCCTTGTTGTCATGGAGCCAGGGATCGCCTACCACCACAAAAAATGGTTCAAACAGTTTGAGTACCTTCAACGTGACACTCTGTGTGTAACCTTGAACGCAAATTTATGCTTTACAGGTACCGATCACGCGTACCATACGGTTGTCACCAACAACAACTGCACCATTCGATGGCTCGTTCTAAAGGACCACCTGTCGGGTGAAGCCAAGGCTAACAAAGGAGTCATCCCCTTCAGTGTCAGCCATTACGTTCACGGGAGCACCAGCTAGATGTCCTTTGAACTACATCATCATGTTACCTCCATTCTTCCGAGTGAACAGGCTCGATGATGGCATGCCGAGTTTGTGATAAACACAAAATCTATACGACAGATAACGTAGCTCCCATGATTCACCTACTTGAGTCTACATCTTGTGTGCACGTGTAAGTTCGGCTAGCACCTTCTAGTCTGTGGATTTGACTAGGTCGAAATCGTCTACCAAAGGTACAACAAATGTGATTGAACTCATTACTTTGAGGGCCTTTGCTTTAATCACCATGTCACACAACTCTTGTAAAGTGGTTAGTCTTGCCACTACTAAGAATGTAAAATCATGTATCTTGTCCAAAGATGTAAGGTTTAGTGCCGGTCAGCAAGTGAAGAATGAGGCTCGACAAGAAGAGAGAAAACAACAGAGAAAATGTGACCTCATCAAAAACTCAAATGGTTTAACATCCTCATCTAGAAATATGAACCCACATCTGTGATCGAGTTTTGTCCCTGAATGGTCCCCATTAATGCTACTCAGTGGTGGGAAAAACCCGTCCCACGTCCCTGTCCGTTACCACGGCTGGGCCCATTGCCGCAACCGCGACCCTGTCCACGGCCCTGTCCACGGCCTCTCGCTATACCTTCTCCACAAGGTGCCATAGTTGTGGACACCGTTGCGGCCAAAAGGCCCACCACCAGCAGCCTCAGAGAATTAGGCCCTACAGTGACCAGGATGCATGCAATTATGGTAGAGTCCATCGCGGAAGACTGTGTTGCGATGCTCACATGCCGCCTGCAGGTCGTCATTGTCATAGCTGCGCTTGTTGTTGGGGACCTTGTTCCCACCAGCCTTCTTGGTTGGAGGGTTTGCAGGCTACTTGTCCGGCCTCACTGCCCGGCTGACCCACCAGCCCCTGCAGCGTCCATGCACATGTCACGGCCTTGCTATGCTCGCGCATTCGGCAGTGCATCCAAGTAGTGTTTTGGGTTCACCGAATACAATGTGCTCATGTAGTCTTACGACGCAGTCCAACTTATCCAAGCTTGGCCAGTTTCCATCGTATTGGTCCTGTCCTTCGGCTTCTCGTTGGCCAGGCCATTACGCAAGTACTCGAGCAGTATGCACTCTGGGTACTTAAAGGCATGGGTCCCATCATCCTCGGTCAAGCTTTTGGCTTCCTCCACGAGTGTAGTGAACTCGCTCAAGTAAGCTTCGAGCGAGCTACCAAACTGCCTAAAGTCCTTGATCTTGTGGAAGACGCATTGTGCCTCCTCATTATTTGTGCACTTCTTATGCATAATCACACAAAAGGTCTCCCACGGCATGGGTTGCCACTCAAGGTATGGTTACTGTACGCCCCACTCCTTGACCACATACTTGAAGAGCTTAAACTCAATTCGCGTCGCGGCGAGATCGTACCACTGACAGAGTGGCACCTTGTGGACACCCAGGATGTAGTCCATACGATTCAGCCAGTTGGTCGGCTTCACGCACTTCCAAAAGATCTCCACAACATGGAGGAAGGACGTGTTTATGACCGGCCAAAAAGTTGTCGCGGTAGGAAAGTCGTCACTGCCATCGATAGTGGCATCAGTACCTGCAGCCCACTGTGATTGTTGTTACATCCGCATCTGGTTCATGCTGTACAACTCCTTGTCGAGGTCGTCACATCGGCTGCTTGTCTTATGAGCGGCATGGAATTGCGGTTGGAAATCGCGGTCAAGGTCCATGATGCTCTGCATGACGTGGACCAACATGTTGGCAAACGCGAACTTGAGCTCGGATGTCATCAAAGCATCAACGATTTTCTCTAGAGCCTCGCACTGTCCGCACACCTTTGCCCACGACATGAGGGCATAGTTTGCATTCATGCCTCCAAGGAGTCCCACTTTCCAGAGGAGATGTCAGTGACGACGCTTGAGTGGGTGCTGGTCTACCCCAACGCGGCCACATTGCAGGAAGGGGGTCTGCCCCCACTCCTCCAGTTGGTGCCGCACCTCCACCATCAGTGGTGATCTTGAGTCGGCTTGCTGCCTCGGCAACCAACTCAGCAAGCCTTTGGTGGTCATTGTGAATTGCCCTCACGGCGACGTCGTTTGGCTCGTTCTCGCGGGAACTTCCCACGTGGTTGCTTTCAGCACCTTTGCTGCTCACGGCAGCTTCAAGCGATCCTGCAAGCATCTTGCCCTTCTCAAGCGATCGGCTCAAGTTTGCCACACGACGATGGCGATGATCGCAATCCTCATTGCCTGCGCCATCGTCGGTGACGTGCTCTTTGTCGGGGTCCACACCTGGGTGGTCCTCCTCGAGCGCATCGTCCATCGTGTGGGAGTCGTCCACGTGCACGTTGATGTGTACGTTGAGCACTTTCTTGTCTTCTTTATGCTTCTTGGTGTTGCCGAGTGTAGTGAGGGTTCCCTTCGGCCATACATTTTCCTTTGATTTGATTACCGTGCTTGCGACAACGGCTCCCAAAACTTGGATTCCACCGAGGGCTTGTGGTGAGGCTGTCACCATCTTGCCCTGGTTGGTCTTGAACGGTCCGGCACTTCACATTACGTCCCACGTGCAACTAGCACACGAAGACTGTTTGTGAGGGTCATCCCACGACCTCAGGGAGGTTTCGCCTGACAAAGTCAACTTGCTCTCATGATTGGTGAGGTTATTATAGATTCTATTTCTATCTTTCTAGGCCGGCACGGTCGGCATAATCACGTGGTAGAAAAATACTATTTTTCTACGCCGCTTGTTCAAGTTAAATGGTTAAGTTTTAAGCTCGTACCCCTCTCTGGAATTTCTACTGCTGTTGTTCCTGCTCGCGGCATTTTATATCTCTTGTAGCCACCATGAACCGTCACACACTTGGCCACAAGGGTCGTCCTACTCTGAAACCCACTATAACGGGTCAAGTCTCCAGCTCCTGCACTAAGGTCGTCGTCAGAGTTTGCTGAATGGCATCCATAGCTCGCTCGAGGGATTTTCCCCTCCACGTGACTCTGGGGACAATCGTTATCAACAACCTGTGCAGGGAGACTTGAATATTTCAAGTCTTCAGAGGCCCATTTTCATTCTTACCTCACCCCCTCATTTTGGGTTTCAAACAAGTGGGTATTCTTTCAAACTCATGAGCTTGCACAATTTTTTTCGTAAACGAAACTCAAATTCTGTAACAAACAACCTCGACATTTATTTTTACTTGACGCCGCAAAATGTTTGCGTGCGAGGCACGTCCGGCAATTTTACGCCGGCGCTAATATTCCTCTCGTACCTCACACCCTCGCTCTCTATCCCTCACCTTGCTCACTTGAGGAGGCGAGGAGGCAAGAGCAAGGACAAGGGCTTGAGGCCACAGGCCTCGGCCCTCGAGGCCTCATGGCCTCCTGGCCACCGATCGAGCCACCAGCTTGATCGGCAGCTGGTAGCTCGCCAACGAGTGGCCGGCTGGTCACTAGACCGGCCGCCGGCCACCCAGCCGGCCGGCCGCCGGTCGGCCGGAAGCCAGCGGGTGACTGGCCACCGGCCAACCCTCGCAATAGCAAGGGGTAGCTTGCAACCACCCCCTCGCTATCGTGAGGTGGGAGGGCCGAACCGGCCCTCCTGCTACACCTGTTTTCATTTTGATAAAAAATGCATGTGTGGCGTATGGTGAGGTGGATGGCCTCATGAACTCCCGACCGAGCATCTTGTTGAGCTGCTTTTAGCTCGGCCAGCTTGTGGTCGCTCATCCGATAGGTACCCTTGATCGTTGGTCTATTTGCTGGCTCTAGGTCTATCTGATAGTTTATAGTGCTTTGTAGAGGTATTTCTCCAGATAGATCATCGTGAAAAACGTCTTCAACCTCCTCGACGAGTGGTGCCAACTTCTCCAAAAATGCTGCAAATCTCTCAACCACCCCATCAAGGCTGATGGGGTGCTTCTTTTAAATTATATTGATGCAAACCCTTATTCTTCCCCCGGTTCCATGTGGACTAGCTACGCTTGAGCTCTGTGTCACAGGAACCTCTTAGACATGTTGAGAGATATCGGCTACGTGTATTGGCTTGGAGCTGTAGTAAGTTCCTCTACTAATTCATCCTCTACAGTTTCCTATAACCACCAAGACATTGTGGGTCGCTCAATGAGTTATGGTTACTCATCCCCTTTTAATACACTACGATACCTGTGTATAGTGCAACCTGTTTAAGTATAGTTCCCAGAAGCTCACATCGAGATGTTCACTTCTTTTAACACTAGGTCCTGAAGTCAATATTTCAGTCCATGTTTCTGAATTGAATTTTTGTGGTTCAAAAGGAAATTTCATGCATTGTGAATTTTCGTTGGAAGCCTACATATGTCCCTTGAATTATGCATGGGCTGTTTTATCTTTTGTATTCCTCTTACATAAAGTGTGTGTTCCAAAACGCCTTGTTTCCTTTGATAAACGTCCATATGAAGACTTAGGGCAAATTCTAGATAGGGTTAGGTTCGCCATTTGCTCGAAGATGCCCCCATCTCCCTCCCCTTCTCCTCCCCCCCCCCCC
>SZWC01001628.1:113474-162027 GCA_023375785.1 Penium margaritaceum
TAACCAGCTATAAGGCTGTACACAAACATTTTTGTGTACTTTGACTCCGCCACAATGGGATCCCAACTGGATCCCCCCTCCTCTCTCCCCCTCCCCCCCGTAATCCCCCTAGTGTATTGGGGAAGTGTATTGGGGAGTGTATTGGGGGGAAGAGGTTTTTTTGGACTTGTGTAACGGCAGGTCCGCACCTCCCTCCAAATACACTAGTTAAAAGAAGAAGGCTTTCCCATCTACACTCTCCAATACACCAACCCAATACACTTTTACCTGTGGGGGAGGGAGGGGGATCTTGATACAAGGACTCCCTCCCCCCCCTCAAAGTGGAAGAGTATATTGCGGGAGTGTAGCTGGGAGTGTATCTGGTAGACAGGAAAAAAACAGACGTGTGTACACCTACATTAATTTCTCATAAGCCATCGACTACAAGCATCCAACATCTCTCTCTTTGTCTACGTAACCAAATATAAGGCTGTACACAAACATTTTTGTAAAATTTGACTCCGCCACAATGGGATCCCAACTGGACCCCCCCCCCTCCCCCGCAAGCCCCCTAGTGTATTGGGGAATTGTATTGGGGAGTGTATTGGGGGGACGAATTTTTTTGTACTTGTGTAAGGAAAGGCCCATACCTCCCTCCGAATATACTAGTTCAAAAAAGAAGGATCCCCTAGCTACACTCTCCAATACACCACCCCAATACACTTTGTACTACTGGGAGGGAGGGGGATCTTGATACAAGCAACCCCCCTCCCAAAGTGGACGAGTGTATTGCGGGAGTGTAGCTGGGAGTGTATGTAGTAGACAAAAAGAAAATATACTTGTGTACATCTACATTAAGTACTCGTAGACCGCCGATTTCAAGCATCCGACGTCTCTCTATTTGTCTACATAACCAGCTATAAGGCTATACACAAACAGTTTAGTGTACTTCAACTCCGCCACAATGGGATCCCAACTGGACCTCCCCCTCCCCCCCCCCCCCCCCCCCCCCCCCTTCTGCAAACCCCCTAGTGTATTGGGGAAGTGTATTGGGGAGTGTATTGGGGGCACGAGGTTTTTTCGGACTTGTGTAACGGCAGGTCCGCACCCCCCTCCACATAAACTAGTTAAATAAAGAGGGCTCCCCCAGCTACACTCTCCAATACACCACCTCAATACACTTTTGCTTGCTGGGGTGGGGGATCTGGATACAAGGACCCCCCCCCCCTCCCCCCCAAAGTGGAAGAGTGTATTGCGGGAGTGTAGCTGAGAGTGTCTCTGGTAGAAAGAAAAAGAACGGACTTGTGTACATCTACATGAATTACTAATAAGACGCCGACTAAAAGCATCTGAAGTATCTCTCTTTGTCTACATAACCAGCTATCAGGTTTTACATAAAGATTTTAGTGTACTTTGACTCCACCATAATGGGACCCCAACTGGACTCCCCCCCCCCTCCCCTGCAAAACCCCCTACTGTATTGGGGAAGTGTATTGGAGAGTGTATTGGGGGAAGGAAAGTTTTTTGGACTTGTGTATAAGCATTTCTGCATCTCCCTCCGAATACACAATTGCAAAAAAGAAGTCTTCTCAAGATACAATCTCCAGTACACCACCCTAATACACTTTTGAGTGGGGGGAGGGGGGGGGGACGCAGACTGGAGTAGTACCACGTCAGTGACACAAGCGACAGTAAGCGGATGGAAGATTGACCCGCACATCGAGTGTCGGACTGTCCCGCACACACGTTAACCTTCCACGTTACGCCTGTCCAGAATTTAGTACAATATAGGTACGGATTCAATTCTACAAAAATAGCACAAAATATACAATGTGTACAATGTAGATCTCATTTTAAGCAAGGACATGATCAAGTAGTTTTCAGAAATTATTTACGTTGAAATAATTTTTGTGATATTTTCAATGAACCCAGTTGTAAAGAAAGATCATGGAAATTCAGGTGTTGATGTGTACATGATTGTGTTTGATCTTGACTGTAACAAGTAACTTCCTAGAAACATTGTCCACATTTTAGGTTTCTTTCCTGGAAGGATTCTCACCTCCCTCGATCAAAGGGAGGTGTCCCTTTCTTCCATTGATGCTATTGTCGACTACTTTGTTCCTCCAATCCACCTACAGATTGTTCTGGTAAGGGAAAATGGATGGTTTTGTGGTCACTCATTGGCCAAGTTCTTCAGGCCATTACATCATGCAGCTCTCCGATTTGCAATCAAACAGGTTCATGAAGTAAAAAATGTCCAGTCACTTGTCAAAGGGTTTTCCTTCAAAAGGCCTCTAGATCAAACTACGAATCCAGCTTTTGAACCATCTTGTTGCTCACAAAAATGGGAGAAGTTTTGTCATCCATGGGTGTTGGTATCGATACATGGCTTGTAATCCCTGAGTTTCACCTGTAGCAACATTACTGGTTTTTCATCCTTGTACTCCTCGTCAAACTTTGCTATCTTAGAAATCCTCACTTGCTGCATAAGAAGCTGTTCAGATGGATGAGCGATAGAAATAGCCGAGCCTGAGGTCACCCTCCCCACGAAACGGCAACTAAAGGACTTTGAGACACCTCCATCTTGCTACGATAGCACCAAGGGCTTCAACTACTTAGAGACCTTGTTTCAAGTGTTGGCTGACTCTGAGGGTCTATGGTCCTACTGTCACAGCTACTACCAAACAGGTGACGCTCACCAGGTCCAGATAGTAGTGAGAGATATGCGGTCTTCTCTACCCCATGTCGCGGGAGGCCGTGATTGACTTCTGCCCTTTCCTGGGTGAGGCTGGGACCAGGACTGCAGCAGACTTGCGCCAGGGCTGAGGACTTTACCCTTACACTGCTTCCTACAAAGACCCACGCCATGAGGGCAGCTCGACTGTGTGAGTTCCACTCCCTCCGCCACGGTCCCGTAGAGCTCACGGCTGGCTACTGGAGGCACTCCGACACCTTTTTCCTAGTTCACCAGTCCCACGTCTGTTGTTGCCTCCTCCTCACCTCTATCCAAAGCGGCCAAACTCAGGGCATTGTAGCGGCCACACAGGGAAAGAAGGGAAATAAGAAACATAACAAGGGGTGGGAGCAATAGCAGCGACAGTCGATGAGTAAGAGTATTGGACACTCTATCCACGATTACAACTATAGGGTTACCCACTGCTACACGTAGTGCTAGCAGCCCCTCAAATGGACCAGAATCATGCGTAGTCTCCAGGTGCTGCACAAATAGTATAATTCCTTTGGTGACACATGGCGGGGTCGTGTCGTGGCCACGACAGCAACAGACGCTTTCGCTTCCCCAGGCGGCAACAATGATCAAGAAGCCTGGGATCACAACTGCTTCGGCAGCTGCTGGCATTGTGTACTCAAGGAGTTGTGAGTGTGTTGTCGCAATCGAGTGGTCCACAGACAGCTTTTCCTACTGTGTATGTTGCCCGTGATGATGTTTGTGGAGGAGCTAAGTTGGCTTGTGATGAGGATGGACCTGAAAGCATGGACTATCTTAACAATTCACATATTTATGCTATTCATCGTTGGTCTGAGTGAACCGCTAAGTGTCTTGTAGAGGGAGAGTGCTCTTGGACTCTTTTTCTGTATCAACACGAGTTCCTGAGCCAAGAGGCACTTGGATCATTGATTCTGAAGCTACCGATCACATGACCTATCGTCGTACTGACTTTGTGGTGCTTGGTCCGGTTGCGGTAATCCAGTCTATTTGCACATGGTATGGTCAGTCATTGCTTGTCAAGGGCATTGGGATGGTGCATTTTGATGGCCTGTCTGGCTCCCTGTAAAATTTTGATGTGCTCTTTGTCCGTGCTCTTGAGCTAAGCGTGTTATTTTTTGTTCTTGCACTAAGATGGATCTCTCTATTGGGCACTCTGCTAACTCTGCCATGATGACTGCTCTTGACACTCGTGTTGATTTTTGTTGTGCCTCAGTTTTCAACGATAAATATCGTGAGTCTCGTTGACCTCCCGCTGCCTCCTATCCTTCCTTTGCATCTGCACGGGATTTTGTCACTAATATTATTTCTCCAGAACACGTGCGCTTGTTGTATCGCGGCCTTTGCCATGTGAGCTCAGACGTTGTGCCCAAGCTCATTCAGACACAGCCAGCCCTTGGCCTTGACACGGCTTCCTTCAAGAAGCCGTCCAAGACTGGACGTCACTTCTGCACTCAGGGCAAGATTTATCGCAGCACTTACACTGACTCCATTTCTAGGGAACTGCGTCAATGAGTTCGAATTGGTCCACTCGGACCTTCTCGGTTCCCTCCCTATTATGTCTCTTTCATATTAGGGGTGATATATTCTCGGGGCCGATTCCTTACTATGCACATTTTGAAAACATTCTACGCCGGTTACCCACTGTTGAGAATATAATTTAGAAAGTACCTACTCTCTAGGAAAGAAGACTCGAATGTCCACATTTCGGCAGGGGGGTCCACGCCTTCCCCACTGTTTTTAACAATTACGTTGTGTGTCCAAATTTAAAATTACGTACTTCCAGTCCTCACTTTTCAACACATGGCTACGATACACACTAAAATCCTTAGGTGGTGGTCCGAGTCATGTACACCCAAACATCGCAATTTCTGCACACAAAAAAGGCCTTAGGAAAGGAAGATACATGGTAACCAGGCGTTATATGTGTTTTACGTCCTATTTATCGATTTTCTTCCACCTCTTTCATGCTCCTTCTATCACCATCCATTGTTGATAAGAATTTTCGTTTAGGATTGGTAACGCTGGGTCATCCGATGACTGGATCGGACGATCAATGTCATTCATTTTGGTCTTTGCCAGCGAAATGACTATGTCCAGTCAGGAGTTTTTTGTTTACACCTTTCAAGGGGTGGGCTTGTCGACCTCGCTTCCGTTGATATCGTAGCTTGTTGTGCTTCATTGCCTATCATTGAGCATGGAGGTTTAGCTCGGTGTTGAACGACGAGAATCGTAGAGAAAAACATGCCATCGGTCAATATTGACCAGTGTAGAACACACCTTGCGTCTTTGTCTTGCAGGAATCGTTCAGTCAATTCAACACAATACTAAGGTAGTCGATATGGCTTCTTTTTTTCCGTATAGTTGAATCATTGAATTGTGTGGCACCGAACATCAATTCTCGCACATTGATTATATACATAAAAGGGCGAAATAGCTCTAATATCCACATTCCCGAAGGGCGGACCCTCCCATATCCAACTGCGGAATTTTATGTCCCCCATATCCACCATGTTAAAAAATAGAAACCCCATGTCCAAGGTCGTCGACGACAACAATGCCATGTCCACCACGTCCGTAATTACTACGCCATACATGCATGGCGTTATTATTTGTAGATGGTGGATATGGGGTCGTTATTTTTCAAATAAAAAGCGAGTTCCCCGAAACGTAAAAACTTTATTGTCCGTTGTGTGTTAACGGCAGGCTCAGGGCCAGCGCTCTTCTGTTAGCGGAAAATGAGACCGTCCAATAGTGCTGGCAGGAAGGCGTAATATGTCGGAGACCCCTCCAAACAGCCATTGTATTACGGGGGGATGATATTTCTGCCAAGGGAACTTGTCGGACTTCCGTTGCGTTTAGCCGGTATTCAAGAAAGAAGCAATTTTCCTATGAAGAAACCGATCCTACACATTGGCATTTTCAACGGTTAACCACGGCACGCAATGTCAGGCCGCAGGCTATCGCGGTCAGCAACCGCCAGCCTGTCCACTGTTCAGAATTCATCGTGAACGCGACGTTCCATGCGCCGACTCTACGCAAGGCAACGAGACAAATCGAGTCGCATTTCGTGCATGAACAAGCCTGTGCCACGGTGTCTATTTTCTGTACCATGCAGACGTCGCGCCAACGACTGGCCGGGAGACAATCGCGTTCCAGCGTCCTGTCCAGGGTGTCCGATGGTGACGCATTGGACCCTACTCTCGACCGCTGTCAAAAGTAGGGTCCAAGGCCCCGTCATGCTGGAGAGACACACACCACGAAGGACAGCCGCGCGCCATGGAAGCACTTGTGGACGCCTCTGAGCCCGGTGAGAATGGATATGTAGTGTATTTACTTCTAATTTTACATGTAATGTACCCAGGTCGTCCAACATGGCTGCCCAGCTGCTGTGGGCTGCGTCCCGTAGGCGTAGGTCAGGCGACGCTACAGTGGTTTCTGAACGCCGTGGTCTCTCACGTCCGCAACTCAACGAGCCAGGTCTCGTGCCCCAAACCCCATCCACCCGAAACCTCGTGTACGACGAGCACTTTGAGCATGAGCAGCATGCTCAGGTGCTCCTCATCTCGCCCGAACAAGCAAGAGACACTTTGAGGCTGTCCCGACCGATTCATGTTGATGGTAAAAATTCAGTCAAGTATTCCCCTGGTGTAAACAATTCATGGTTCGCGATCTAGGTTTTCATTCCTGCCATGTCCTTGTTCGTCATGCAGTATCCTCGGACGATGAGGCGTCTTGTGAGGCCCCAAAACGCAGAAGGGTGGAAACTACTTTTCCCTGTGGGATGTCATTCCGGGACATGGCTGAGGCGCGTGCTGTGGTGGACGACTACGCCATCACAAACCGAATGACGATTCGCTGGCTACGCAGTGAGAAGACGCGGTTCACTGCACGGTGCGGGCAGTTTAAGGACAAAGACTGCCCGTGGCTGCTACGTACCCATGTCGTGGCAAATGGTTCTGGTGTCGTGGTGGACGAGTTTGTCGATGGTCACAAGTGTGTCCCGGGGGTTGGTCGTGGAGACCCGGCGAAGACAGTGAAGTGGGTGGCGCGTCATATTGAGTCGACGCTGAAGCGGAACCCCACAGCAGACATCAAGACGTTGTCTGCTGTTGTGCGCAAAGCCACAGGCAAGGCCGTAGACAAAAACACCATGTACCGGGCGAAGACCAAGGCGCAGGAGAATCTCATCGGTCCCAAAGCCTTATCCTGGAGCCTTTTCCCACTTTACTGCGCCGAGGTACGTGGTTTCCACTTGTCGAATACCTGTTTTTCCATACATATGTGAAAATATGCTAACACAATGTGCTCTGTGCGCTGCAGCTGAAGCGGGTGGACCACAACACACATGCTGTAGCGGAGGCGACCAAGGAGGGTGTATTCACGAGAGCGTTTTTCGCCCCTGGTGCCACTGTCCTCGGGTTCCAGCACGCACGTCGAATCCTCACGATGGACGGCACGCATCTCAAAAATGGCCACAAACAAGTGCTCCTCATCAGCCAGTTTTTTTACGCCAACGACAACGCGGTGCCGATGGCGTGGGCCATGGTGCAGGGGGAAAATGAAGACAACTGGACGTGGTTTTTGGAACAGCTGGCAATCGCCTATCCAACAGCAGCGGAGAAGGGTACGGTGGTCATTTCGGACCGTGACAAAGGTTTGTTGAATGCTGTGGAGAAGGAGCTGCCAGGGGCTCACCACACCTACTGCTGCTACCACTTGCGGCAGAACATAAGGCAGAAGTTCGGCAAACAAGCTGGTTACTGGTTTTGGCGACTGGCACATGCGCTGACTCCCGCTGAGTGGACAAGGTGTGAAGAACAACTGCGTGCCGTGAACTCCCGCGCTGTAGTGTATCTCCTCAGAGCAGTCGGGGTGGGCGGCATACCGAGGGAGCAGTGGGCCAGGCTATACTGTCCTGTCGGTCGTGGTGGACACACCACCTCGAACGCTGCGGAGTCTTTGAACGCCCGCATCGTTGAGTGCAGGAAAATTTTCCCGTTCTACTGCTTTGTGTCTCTGTACACATGGGTGCAGCGTTTTCTTGCAGAGAGGCGCAAGTTCAGCAAGTCGTGCGAAGGACAACTGGCGCCAACACCAGCAAAGCGCCTTCTGAACAGCAGCGTCCTTGCGCACACCTACGACGTCAAGGAGGAAGGGCCGCAGAGTTGCAGTGTGACGGGTCCGAGCAACAGGACCCGCGTGGTGAACGTGCAGGACCGCACGTGCACCTGCGGTGCCTGGAAGGAGTGGGGCCAGCCCTGTGCACATGCGTGCGCATTCGTCATCGGCCGTGGGGAGCAAGCCGAGGCACTGTGCGACGTGGGACTCACACGCATGGCTTACAGGCGCACCTACAACTTCCCCATGCCTGGCGTTAACCCAGCTTCGCTCAAAGTCCAGGAGGGTGTGTTGTGGCAGCAGCCAGGACCTAAGCGTGGAGCAGAGCGGCCGAAGAGTGCACGGTGGGACCGAGAGGACAAGCGGCGCAAGAACTACATCTGCCCGCGCTGTGGCCAAAAGGGTCACACGAAAAAAAAATGTACGAACGAGCCTGCTGTGGCTCCTGCGGCTGAGGCTGCAGCCAATGCTCTGACACGCCGACTCCAGCGCGCAGAAGATGCCGTGAGGGCAGAGGCATATGCTGGCAGGTGGCCTCCAGCAGAGACCCAAGCAGAAAAAGAAGCTGCAGCAGCAGCAGCAGCAGTCGCCGCAACTGCCACTGGTACACCGCGAAGCACCACAGGGGGTTCACGAGGTGGAGGTACTGCAGCAGAAAATCTTGTCCTACTTTCCGACGACAGTCCAGGGACGAGCGTGCTGGGCATTGGCGCAGGCTCAGGATGGGCGGGGCAGGTGGGGCGCAGGAGCACCACTGAAGCAGCACACAGTCCAGGGATGAGCGTGCTGGGCATTGGCGCAGGTTGGGGATTGGCCGGGCAGGCGGGGCGCAGGAGCACCACTGAAGCAGCAAACAGAGTTGCTGCTGCTGCCTCTGCAGTGGTGGCAGCAACTGCAAGGGCAACAGGAGCAGCGGGTGGCGCAACAGACGACGCTGAGTACGACCCCGAGGCAGCAGGCTACGATTCTGCGAAGGAGGAGATTTACGACCCAGAACGGCACATCCTCAGTGACTCAGATGAGGAGGAGGCCGAGGACGGCGACCAATTCACAGACCCGCAGCAACAGAGGGAGTGGGAGGCAAGAACAGTTCGTGAACAGCAACAGGCCTGCATCATGGACGGTTGGGAGGAGTGCGAAGAGGAGTGGGATGACGAGCCCGATGTCTTCTAACAGGTAAGAACTTACGTCATGTTTGTGGTACACTGTCTTCGTGTTCATTTTTCAGCTATGCAAATGTGCTCATTCATTATGTATTGTTGTCATGTGTCTGTTGCAGGTCATGGTTGAGGAGAAATGGTGTCGACTGGAATGACCAATTGGAGCAGGTGTTCGTTGTTTTCCCTCCACGAATGGGGCTACCATGGTTTCTGGAGGACCAGCATCGTCTGATGGCGGATTGTGGCAGGGGTAGCTTCAGTGTGGTTGTAGTGCAGTTGGTGCACGGTGGGTGTGATAGTTTGTACAACGCCATAGAGTTGCAGCAAATTTGAACATGTTTTCTACAAAACATCCTTCTTCTGTTCTGTGCACTTGTTAAACCCAGGCGTTTGTGAATAAAACGGTTACACTTACAACAATTACTCAAAAAAGGTATTGCCCTCAATGTAGGGGACAAACAATGAGTTTTGCCAAAAGGAGCTATAAATGTCACGGAGTGTGGAGTGGTTCATTCTCTTTTTTACAACTTCACTGAAGTTAACAACGTTTGACATCGACACACAAAACATGGAATGTGTGACTTCATTCCTGGCTGGTGCGGGAGTGACATACATTGTCATGACGTGGAGGGATTGGACACCAAGGCCAGTTCACATTGTGAAGATGTATATGTGTCCTTGTAAGGATGGAGCGTGTCAGGACGAGCTGGAAGATGTCTTTTACGACGTAATGGATTGGGACGAAGAGGGCGCAGACTCTACTTCAACCGACAGTGAAGAAGAATTGGAGTTTGTGGACTGCTACCAACATGGTTGCTGTGTCACTGGAAACTTGTGTCCTGCATGTGAGATCATGGCCTGGATCCATTCTTTGCCTCCTATGGTCCAGCGATGGTTGGTCAGTGGACTTCCAGGTCCTTTCATCAGTGGCTGTGCACACTGACTGCTCTGGATGTGGAATCCTGGATTGAGGCACTAAAGGGTCTCAACATCCCTCTAAGTTGTAATTTTGGGAAGTGTTGAGTGTTCCTTCATATGGAGTTTCTGTTCTTAAACCGTGTGCAATATTAAGCGTGTATCCATAGCATCACAACACTAAAAGCTCAAGAACAGCAACAAAATTTACCAATGTGTTCAAAAGTGTGTAATTGGAATGAACGCTGATTAGGCAGGAAACGAAGTTGGGCATCCCATTGAAAAAATTACATGATTAATAAGGAAAGAACATGTGATTGAAAACGGTACATGGTAGTGATTGAGAAACTAAAGTGTCTCAACTTCCCTCTAAGTTGTACTATTGGGAAGTGTTGAGTGTTCCATGAATTGGAGTTTCTGTTATTAAACCGTGTGAAATATGAAGCGTATATCCATAACATGACTACACCACAAGCACAACGTTGACCAATGTGACGAAAGTGTGCAATTGGAATGAACGCTCATGAGACAGGAAACGAAGTTGGGCATCCCATAGAAAAACGTTCATGATTAATAACGAAAGAACCATGGGGTCACATGCGCGACAACGTCATGGGATGCATCTGCACCCACGGCTGCCAGTCACTTTTGGCGTACAGTGGGCGGCTAGTTGGAGCCCGCATACCCAAAATCCAACACATGGTGTGAGGACTCGGTGGCGCATGGTCATACATGGCGTCCCACTGAGCCTTAACCTGGCGCCATGCAGCCTCAGCCTCGTCACATGTTGGTTTGGGTGGAACGGGAATGACCACATCCCATCGACGACGTCGAGCGTCTTCCATGTTACCCCAACCTAGCATCGGAGGCAGTGGGTGTTGTACGTTCATCCGGTCCATGTCCAACGTCCGCAAGTGGAACCCTATCGTGCAAGTTACTCGAACAACCTCTAACTCTTCGGCGAAAACGCTGGGTTTGTACGTTCAACTGGGGTCCTTTCACACAGTCAGCAAGAGTACGCAGCAAACCGTCATGTGCGTGGCGGTGGCAGATGGAACGTCCATTTGCGGTGGTCACCGGTGGACGGTGAAAGGACCAATCACGCTTTTTGGCGGCGTTCGTCAAACGTTTCCTCTCCGACCGTCTTCGACGCTGATGTCAACGTCATTGCGACGTTTCACGGCGTAGACAAGTGGGTTTGCAAAACAAACCCACCCCCCTCGGAAGGCTGCTGCCACTTCGACTTGCGAGTACAGTAGTCATTCGTCCTCATGTCCCGGCGATCGAACTTGTCTGTATTCGGAGGATGTCGCCTATTCCATTGTCCTTTACTTCTCAGGTGAAATTGCAAACTGTCGGAGCCGCACCTATTCAGCGCCCATCCGCCTCGGTTCCGTTCTACCGAAGTGTGTGTCAGCGTCCATGTCGTTGTGGACATTTCGTTGTTAAAATATAATTTTGTGGACATTGCGTTCATTTTCAAATACGCCTGGACATGGCGATAAAAAAGAGCGAGCATGTGGCATGGGAGACATAAAGTCCGCGCCGTGTGGGTATGGGGTTGTTAAAGACCGATACCTGGATATGGTGGATCTATCGGGAAATCGATGGGTATATGGTCACCCCCCCCTACATAAAAACTGTTCGGTCGTAGGTAGGACATCTCGTGATACAAAATCGTGAGATGTCAGTCGTGATGTCTCTCACTAACTGGTTGAAATATTCTCCCAGAAACACACTTTCTCGACATATGTTGAATGAATGATCGAACAGCTATCAATCCTACTTTTGCTTACTATTCTGCGCTATTTGTGGGTGACTGAAATGGGAAAACAGGGTCTCATTTTGGCAGTTCCGACGTGCAATGCCTTGTGCACTCAGCAAAACAGGAAAACAAGTATTCATCTTGCAACCCCCCGTTGTGCCCACCGTGCAACGGTTGCGTGCATTAAGAAAATATGTGTGGCCGATCGCACGATGCATCGCACGCTGGAAGAACAGAAGCAAGGAAGATGAGGTTGTTGTTGTTTATTCTTTTCTAACTCGAGGTCCATCATAGAACGGCCTAATTCCGCTATACGCACTGTTTGGGCCTCCGAATTTTCTGCTGGCCAGTTCTCGCACATTTAAGACACGGTACTCACTTGAAAAAACGTGCAATACCCACTTTTTTTCGAACCGCCGGAGGTCATGCATGGCGCACCCACTATTGCAAAAACATGCATGCTACACCGGTTTAGGGTGAATTAGTTCAACGACTGTGGGTATCCAACGTATGATTTTCTAATTTTCATTGGTTTCATGTCATATTTAATTTTGTCCTATGTTCATTGTTGTTTTAAGTGACCAAATTTCTAACATTTCTATTTCGACCGACAAGTAGTCGCGTTTTTGGTACGTGAAACAGTGGGGGTGTCATTTATATCCACTCAACAATCTTTTTTTTCTTCCGTCGCCGGATATGGGCCGCTGGTCTTTCGTGTACATCACAATCACATGACCGTGGATGTCCACGGTCGCGGTATGTGCTCGTTCCCAATGCGAACGAGAAAAAAGTCCCTCAAATGGGCCTTTTGGCGCTGGGTCTTAAGACCAGTTCGAGGACTGTTCCGCTCGTTCGTTACGTTAACGAGCGAAATAGTTCTGTTCACTTTAAACCGTTCACTTCAGTTTGCTACAATGTGAAAAACAATTGAGCGACGTAATTGTTTTCGTAAAATCTCTCCCACACACAAAAAATGTTTTTCCGATGTCGACTAGACGTCTATTTTTCAGCGCAAAAATGGACGTCGAGTCGACGTCGAAGTCAATTGGTTTTGGGCATATGTCTCATGTCGATGTCGTCGACTTGAGAAGAGCGCCAAAAAAATGGCGAGCTGTCGATCGGACCTCGTCCGGTCGACAGCCCGATAGTCCTCGGTGGCATTTGCCGACGAGGACAAGCCAAACAGGGAGTCGAGCGGGGCTGGCTCACTGCCGCCAGCCAGCCCGTCGGTCCTCGTTGGCATTGTGCGCACTTCCATTGCACACACCGTGGGACAGTTGTGCGCATAAAAAAAAATCGTGTGGCCTATCGCACGAGGCATCGCATGCCGGTAAGCTGGAAGCGAGACCTCTTTTTTTTTCCAAATCGTTGTCGATCACACACAACCAAAGAAGAGCAACTTCATAGTTTCTCCAGTTTGTGGGCGTTCGATCCTTCAATTGGACGTAAGACGAGGATGAAGCAGTAGAAAGAGAAAAGTGTGTGTCTATTCTTGCTACTTCTTCCTACTACAACTTTTACTTCGCTACTTTTTCATAGAGAGAAATTTGAACAAATAGCACAACGAAAATAAATCATGCCAAACTCTTCCGCTACTTCGACTTGGTCATCCGACGTCTACAGTTTAAATACTTAAGAATAATAGACCAATAGATTTATTGCAAAAACGTGGTAAGAGATATGCAAAATGAGCATGTAAGTCGTTTTTAACTCTCGATATATTTTTTTTAAGATGGAAACGTATTAGCATACGGGACCTAATTCGTGATGTCGTCAGTGACTAAGGTTTTCTTAGCATGTCGTCGATCGTATTTCGGTGGAGTGTCAAAGTGGGTATGTGGAGAATAAGTTCGTCCTCCATACGATTTTTGGCACGGTGGACGTCCGAAGTATTTGTTTTTAACAGTGGCCATTGGAAGTATTATGTACATATTGTGGACGTTATATGCATGTTTCTACAAAAGTGGCCCTCTCAAGCTTTTTCTGCGAAAAGTGGGTACGACGTTCTTTTGTTACGAAGACAGTGGGTATGAGGCAAGTGTACCCATCATAGAAAGCAAAGTCGTCTCGATGAAGTCAATCAAACAAGAAAGAGAACCCTTGAGCTGTTATATCGCAAGATCATACAAAGTATGACTAAGGATGTTTCCAAGTAGAGAAATGTTTGTAAATTTGACATGTGCAAAAGTTTTGTACAACACTTAGTCTGGAATACTTAAAAAGATAATGTTTCATTCTATGATGTACAAAATGCTTAGCTATTAAACCATGCATATATAGGTTGACAAATGACCATGCAATAAGAAAATCTAATACATCACATAACAGCTAGGAAAATACCTTTTGATGTTTATCTCATGTGCGATACAAACAGAGGGCTGTATGGAAAATGTAAGATTGAGGAACTCTAGTATCCCTACAAACAAACCCCGATATTCCTGATATTGGGACAACAATCCAGAGCATCTTGTAATATGAACTACACAATAAGATACCTACTAGGTCGCACGCAACCGTCTTACAGTGTGTGTAATGCAGAGCGCCGTCGCATGTTGTGTGGAACAGGCTGTGGTAGCACCGCTCGACCATGCTCCACCGCGGCTGCCTGTAGGAATGCATTCGACTATGCAAAGTCATCAAGTAATAGACTAGACGTCGGAATGAAACTTCATAATGAAACCCCAGCAATAATCAGTGGCAAAAGACGGGCCTATGCTTAAAAAATGAGGAAAATGAGAACATTGCACTTATTATGTTCCCTTTACAGTCACATTACACGCAAACAAGAAGGAAACAGAAATAGTGACAAATTCACAGAATCCTGAAAAATGATCAATACAATACCCACTTTTCCAAAAACATGCATATAACACTGGGATTTTGTTCATGATTTGTCAAAAAGTGGGCACCGAAGTCATGGTTAGTTCGTATTCGCGTTTTTTGGGCAAGATGGTTAGACGTTAAAATGACTGGATAACCCATATCGTCTGTGAGGAAAGTGGGTAATCAGGCAGGACCATGCTCAAAACGTGGGTAAGAGGGAATTATTCCATATGTTCTCACCCTGATTAATGACTTCACATGGATGAGGTGGTTCAACAGCCTTTGCCACAAAAGCGATGCCACCCTGGCATTCCACTCATGGATGGTGATGGCTCAACGATGGTCTCATCACACCCTCCACCCGTTTTGCTTGGATCGTGGTGGTAAGTTCTTAGGAGAGATGGACACCTTATTTTCTGAGAACGATGTCTTTCATCAGTTCCCCCCTCTGTTACACCAGAACAAAATGGCTTGTCTAGATGTTGGTATTATACCATGGAGGATGCGCCCTACACCATGTGGTCTCAGTACTATCTACCAGAGTCCTTTACCTTTGAGGGGTTCTCCAACATGATGTAGGTCTAAACCGCCTCCTACACAATCCTCTTCAAGATCATGTCATGTCATATGATCTGCGATTTGTCCATCACGTTGACCTCCATCTTGCTCGTGTATGCAGATTTCTAGCCTCCGTCTAGAAGAACATTAAGGACAAAAAGGGTCCATGTCTCATCTCAGAATCACTCTGTGCCTTCCTTGACATTTCCCTGTAGCCTGGCGGTTTTGGGACCTCCCTGGCCACCGCATCGTCCAGTCTCGAGACGCTCTCTTCTTTGAGGCTATCACATGTCAGGAACTGTCCAGCATTCCGTTTCTTTCCACCGACCATGTTCCCACTCGTATGGCTTTCTAGTGGATGGGGGAGTTTAGACCTATGCATGGTCCCGTATGAGCCTCCTTACGTGCGATCTGGTCTTTAGCTGATAGCGATCCGTCCATTTGGGCTGTCCGTCTAGTGGACTTATCGGTTCTTCATGGCACACATAATCTCGTGTCAGTGTCCATCCCATATAGCACACATGCTCCCATGCCAGTGCCGGTCCTCTCTAGCACACCGGATCCCGAGCCAGTGTCAGTCCCCTCTTGTACACCTGTTCCCATGTCAGTCTCGGTCCTCTTTGGCACACATAATCCTGCACAAGTGTCACTCACCTCTAGCGCATAGGTTTATTTGCCTATGCCAGTTTGCTCTAACACACATGGGCTCTTGCCAGTAGCCATCTCCCAAGTCAGACATGGTCCTCTGTCTCCACGTGCTTTCCCTACCCATGAGCCGGCACTGGTCCATAATGAGCCTACATCTGTTCTGCTTCCCTGCTAGCCTACAGCCTCTGCAAATATAGACCAGCCACTTGCTGCATAGCCTGAGGTGAGCACCTCAGCTTCGTGCCACTCCCGTGAGCCCAGTGGCCGTCTTCGTCCACTAGCCTCAAGGAATCAGCAACCTGTCGATTTGGTACCTAGATGCCCCTATTGCAGTTTTGAGAGAGGTGAGCTTGGCACAAGGGCCCTTGGCCTGAGTATCCAGGTGAACTGCACTGAGGTACACCTAGCATGCCCTGACGGTGACAAATAAGTCTCCCGAGAGTTCTCGGTCACCAGCGATGTCACTACAGTCCTTGTCGTGGTGTAGCCGACTCTGTGCGTGTGCTTTTTAGCCACCCAGAGCTCTCCCTCAACGGTGCCTGATCCAAGCACATTGAAGGAGGCACTCTAGGCTTAGGATGCAGAGCCATGGTGTGCTGCTCATGAGGATGAGTTTAGATTCATATGCGAGCACGGTGTCTATTAGCTTGTTGTCCTCTTACCAGGACGGAAGGTCGTACGGCCCCATTGGGTCATTTACAAGAAGGTGGAACCCGTGTCGGGAAATTCACGAGGTGCGGTTCTGACGTTGGTCTGATCATCTTTATTGGTTCACGTCTTCTGTTTTGTGCGAATCTGAGATTAAACATGAGCTTTCAAGTCGCCTCACACTATGTGAGCAGGAATTTAGAGACAGTCAGTTTGTGAAGGGAATAACATCATTTTGCATTCGCTTTTTAACATACACATGATAAGAACATTTGGAGGGCTAGTCATGAGCTTTCTAATGCACCAAACTGCGTGCAATTTTTCCAAGCGTAGCTTAAGTTATGCTCGTCGAAGCGCAGGCCTCACCCACCACAGAAACGCTTAACGGTTCCATGGTGCGCACACGCCGTGGCGTCTTCTTCATGTGCAAAGCATCTTTCCCAAGGCGCAGATCCCGTTGCACGTGGTGTAGGGGTCCCCTGCACGGTTTCCACACACCTTCCCCACTTTTGGGTCGAGTTTGGTGATGGGGTGTGACGAGGTTTGAAACCTGTCCGCGGACGTACAGTCAGAATTTTGACGGTGTCCCCGAGCAACAAAACGTACTACTGAGTTTCGGACGTCGAGCCAGAATTTTGGCTAAGTCCCTCAGTAACAAACTGCATTACAGGATCTGGTGGATCATCCACCGGACGCCTCGGCAGACCTTCCGGAGCAAAATCTCCACATGGAACCTTTGTTACTCTGTCCGGTCGATTATTCACCGGCAGTCGAGTTGCGGCTGGCACCCAGAGCCGCCAAGCACACCCCAACTTTGGAAGGCCATATCTCCCTCAATACGTGTCCGATTCCGGTGAAACAACTTCCATCGAAATCAGCACCTCATCAACTTTCAGGGAAAATCATCCATTTTATGATTTGAGCAATCCTTGAGCGGCTATATTCACCAGAGAGTGATTTCCTTTCTTTGGCGGCTCGTCAGCACCTCCCGGAGCTGTAGTTGGGCATGTGGAGGGGCAACTTTTCAACATTCTCCTCCTTGTACTTGCCATGCCCGCTGCTCCTGCTTGCTCTCACTCATCATCCGCTGCGCCCTCAAGGCTGGCCACCCTCATCGCGTGTCGGACGCGGGTTGTGCTTTGGTCAAGCAATCCGCAAGCATGTTGTGCATGTTGTAATGATGTAGCACCACCTGCCCCTTTTTGACCATGTCCCGTGCGTAGTGATAATGCACTTCAATGTGCTTCGTCCTCCTATGTTGTGTCAGGTTGTTGGTCAGCAAGATGGAGCCAGTGTTTTCCTCTTGCACCACCATAGGCGCATGCTACGGCACACCCAGCTCCCCCAGTAACTAAGGAGCCACACCGCCTCCTTGACCGCCTCAGCCAGCGCGATGTACTCTGCTTCCACTGTGGAGGTGGCAACGTAGTCCTGCTTCCTGCTGCACCACGAGGCCGCTGCACCTGTGAGGAAGAACACGTAGCCGGATGTGGACTTCTACTTGTGCACATCCCCAGCATAGTCTGCATCCGTGTAGCAGACCTGATGCAAGGAGTCCGCCCTCCCCTTGCCGTCGAACCTCAGGCGCTCGTGTCGCATCGCCTGTAGGTAGCGGAGGATGTGCTTGACCGCCTGCCAGTGCAGTGGCCCTAGATTGGCCACGTATATGCTCACTTGGCCCACTACGTAGGCCAGGTCCGGTCGAGACGCCACCATGGCATACATGAGGCTGGCCAAAGCCGATTGGTAGGGCACCCCCACCATATCCTCCCGCTCTTCTTTTGTTTGCGGTGCCATTGTCACACTCATTTCACAGGTCGTGGGGACAAGACTGCACACTGGTTTGCAATCCTCCATGCCGTACCGCTTCAGTACCTCGGCCACGTATTTGGCCTGCCTCAGCTCAAGCGTGCAAGCTCTCCGGTTCCGCGTAATGCTCACCCTGAGGTAGAACTCCAGCTCCCCAATGTCCGACATCTGGAACCTACTGCTCAGCAACTCTTTCAATTGCTATAGGCTTCGAAGGTCTGAGGAGCACAAAATCAAATTGTCCATATAGAGTGTAACAATCTGATGGAGCTTCTTGTTACGCCGCACATACACGTTGTGATCCACCTCACAATGCTTGAAGCCGAGTTGTGCCATCAAGTTGTCCATCTGTTGGTACCAGCATCGGGGCGATTGTTTTAATCCGTACAAGGACTTCTGCAGCTTGCACACCTTGCCCTCCGATGCCTCCACCCCCCGGCACCTCCATGTAGATTTATTTGTCACTGATGCCATTGAGGATGGTCGTCTTTATGTCCACTTGGTGGAGCTCCATATCCTTCGCAGCTGCCACTGCAAGGATTGCCCGGATACTTGTGAACTTGGCGACGGGGACGAACGTCTCATCGTGGTGCTCGTCCTTAAGCTGTGCGTACCCCTTCGCCACTAGCCGCGCCTTGTACTTGTCCAAGACACCTTCCTTTGTGAACTTGGTCTTGAAGGCCCACTTGGAGCCAAAGGCCTTGGCATCTTTCGGCATGTCAACCAGCTCCCACGTATCGTTTTCAGTAATGGACGTCAACTCTGACTTGATGGCGGCGTCCCACTGCTTCCCCTTGGGCCGCGCAAGCGCCTCTTGCACGGTCGTCAGCTCCGTTGATGCAGCCAGCATGCACCACGTCATACTGATCCATTGACCGGTGCTTACGTCGAAATGCTTCCCCGCTCATCGCTACCTCCCGCTGCGGCGCGGAAGTTTTGGTGGCGTCTCGTCGCTCTGCTGTAATCCTTTCGACTCTGCTTGCTCCAGTGGATCATTAACCGGATGGCTCCCCAAGAATCTCTCTCGCTCCGGTGAATCATCAACCGGACGGGCAACGCGTCTGTAGGATTTTTCTCTGACGCCCGACGCTAACTCCGCCGGGAGTGCACATTTTGGCACCCGATGTGCCTCCTCCGACAAAACTTTCCACCAGATTTCCAGCCCAGCTGCATCATCGTCGGATTCCTCCACGGCAGCTGTTGCACCTGCTACACCGCCGTACTCTGACGCTGCATCATCAACCTCCACATCCGCCAGCTCCTTGCAGTCAAGGATCTGGAACCAATCCCCCTGTTTTGGAGTATTCTCGATGATCATGTTGTTGCTGCTATTGCTGAAGCTTTGCTGCTCCTCAAACTCAACGTCACGGCTGTGGATGATCTCTTGCGTGCACGGTTCCAAGAGCTGATATGCCTTTTGCACGCTCTCGTAGCCGAGGAACAAGTACAGTTTTGCCCGTAGTTCTAGCTTGTTGTCGTATCGTTGTGCCGCATGCACCATCGTGTGTGCCTTGTACCCGAACACCATTAGGTATGCCACGTTTGGCTTGCACCCGATCCAAACCTCGTACGGCGTCTTCCAGCCGTCCTTACCCTTCAGCACCGCTGTTGGGATGAGGTTGATTGTGTAGCTTGTTGTACGTACAGCCTCTTCCCAGAACCCTCGCGGCAACCCCGCATCCACAATCATGGTCCGCACCATGACTAGCAGTGTTTGGTTTGCCCGCTCCGGCCCTCCGCTGGACTGTGGCAAGTATGGCGTAGTGGGTCCCCACTTCATGCCTTGCTGCTTCATCCACCCGATGCAGCCCACGTACCCTCCACCATTGTCGTTGCGTAGCGCTCTGACCTTCTGACCAGTCTGCCTCTCCACTACTGCAACATACTCCTTCAGCTAGTCCAGGACCTCACCTTTCCGCTTCATGAAGTACATGTAGAGCTTTCTTCTACAGTCATCAATGAAAGTATCTCAAGCCGTAGTTTAACGGTGTTTTAAATGGTCCGCACACGTCGTTGTGCACGACTTCCAATAGGTTTTTTGTGCGATCCTCATTTTTGTTGAACGGCTTGCAGCGTGCCTTGTCCAAAATGCAAGGCTCGCACTTTTTATGCGCTGCTACATCTGCTGTCGCGTTTGCTCCACCGTCGATGATGAGGCTGCACACCATGTCACGCTTCACCATCTCCTTAACGGTTGTGGGCGCTGAATGCCCCAACCATCGGTGCCAGAGCTCCAGACCAGTGCTTCCTCCCTTGGCCATGTTGATGATGCGCTCTTACGAGTCAGCTACATCCGATGCCGTGGGGATCACCTTGGTCTCCACGATGTAGAGACGGCCCTCGCACTTTGCCTCTAGTACGATTTCATCGCCGCCGTCGTTCCGCACCACTACGTCTTTCCTTTGGAAGAGCACCTCGTATCCGTTATTCGTCAAGCGGCTGACAATCAAGATGTCAGAAAGGCCGAGGACGTGCTGCACATCATGAATTGTATGTACGCAGCTCCTTCTTACCGCCCAGTACGACTTCCACCTCCACGTCGCCTTGGCCGGCCGACGGCTCGCATTTGTCGTTCACGACCACCATTGACTTGGAAAACTTCTCATAAGTGGCGAACCCCACATTCTTGACCTGGGTGTGCTTCCTCGGCCCCGGAATCCAGGCACCGCTTCTTGAGGAAGTAGTTCTTGTTGCCGTTGAGGAGCAACCTGCCCTTGGTGTTTTTTCCACCGGCCTTTGCCTCCTCTGAGCATTCACGGGCCCAGTGCCCTCCTTACCGCAGTTACGGAAAACACCTTTCTTGGCGCCCTTATTGCCCCAGCCCCTTCCGCCGCTTCCTTTGTCCCCGCTTCCGCCACCACGAGTTTTGGTGATGAGGGCCGATGAGGAAGACGAGGACTTCCCGCAGCTCCGGCGCTGCTCCTCATTGTGGATGTACTCTGTGACTGCACCATAGGTAAGATTGTCCTCTAACCATCCTCCGAGAACGGTGATGAGTAGACCCCAACTGTCGGGTAGGGCCATAAGGAGGGCCATCGCCTACAGCTGTGTGTCGATCTTCCATCCCACGTCATTGTATTACGACGTGAGCAACTCAATTTGCTCCATGGTGGAGATGACATCATCTCCCTCCTTGATTCTCACCGTGAGGAGCCGCTTCATTGTGAAGATTGTTTTTGCAAGAGACATGGATTGGTGGATGGCGTAGAGTTTTTTCCAAGCTTTGGCTGCCAGTTTGTAACCTTGGAAGTAGCCCCACTACAACTCGGCTATCCCGGACACCAAGAGCATGAGCGCCTCCGTGTTCTTCTTTTTTAAGGCCTGCTTCTCTACGTCCGGAGCAGTTGCCTCTGCAAGCACCTCCTTTCCTAACATGATGTCCAACAGCCTCTTATGCGCAAGGTGCATCTCAAATTGCCACCTCCATAGCCCAAAGCCTGGGTCGCCGCATACTTTTGAATGGGCTGTATCTCCTTTTGTGCAGTTTGCACAGATATTACTCTGACGGGTTCTCAGAACTTCACGGCGAAATCCAAAATGACGATCACGTGCGCTACGGAATGCGTGAACATTGGAGACGATCAAACCTGTGAGCCCATAACCCTTTGTCAAGAAAGTTCCAAGGTGCGGTTCCAATGTTGGTCTGATCGTCTTTAGTGGTTCACGTCTTCTATTTTGTTTGAATCTGAGATTGAGCGTGACCTTTCTGGTTGCCTCACACTATGTGAGCAAGAATTCAGAGACAGTCAGTTTGTGAAGGGAATAACGTCACTGTACATTTTTTTTTAGCATGGACATAATGAAACTATTTGTAGGGCTAGTCATGAGCTTTTCCATGCATCAAACCACGTGCAATCTCACCAAGCGAAGCCTAAGTTACACTTGCCGAAGCGCAGGCCTCACCCACCACAGAAACGCCTAATAGTTCCATGGTGCGCACACGCGATGGTGTCTTTCTTCATGTGCGAAGCGCCTTTCCCAAGGAGCAGATCCCATTGCACGTGGTGTAGGAGTCTCCTGCACTATTTCCACGCACCTTCCCCAATTTTGGGTCGAGTTTGGTGATGGGGTGTGACGAGGTTTGAAACCTTTCCGCGGACCTGTAGTCAGAATTTTGACGGTCCCTGAGTAACAAAACGTACTACTGAGTTTCGGACGCCGAGCCAGGATTTTGGCAAAGTCCCTCAATAACAAACTGCATTACAGGATCCGGTGGATTCTCCACCAGACGCCTCGGCAGACCTTCCGGAGCAAAATTTCCAGATAGAACTTTTGTTCCTCAGTCCGGTCGATTACTCACCAGTAGTCGAGTCGCGGCTGGCTCCCAAGCACACCCCAACTCTGGAAGGCCATATCTCCCTTGATACTTGTCCGATTCCGATGAAACAGCTTCCACCGGATTCAGAAACTCATCCACTTTCATGGATGGATTTTAGGATCCGATGTTTTAAGAGCGTGACGTACACGACTTGTGTACCGTGTCACGCTGCCCTCAACTTTGAGATGTTTATCAAAACATCAAAAGAATCTGATGAGGAATATGGTTTCTTAAGGCCCTTCTTGAAGAGGCCTTTCACATCAACATTTGGCTTTGACATATTTGTCATTACTTTATCTCAGTGTTAATCATGAATCATTCCGTGGTCGATCCTACTACCAAGATGTGGGTGCTAACACTCTGTTAGCATAAAGCCATAAAGTTATAGGTCATCTCTATGGTCATAAGCTTTGGACGTAATTCCTTGACCTTGACATGATCCCAACTATGTTGTAGTTGGGTTCTACAAAATTCTATGAGATCTTCATAGTACTCTATAACTCCATTACCAGAAAAAGGTATCGTCTCATTGTTTTTCCAATAATGGAATTCTCACAAAACCGTGGATAGACTCATGTCAACAACATTGGCTCACACACCTTTTTCTATCAATATCCAGGACATATTCACTTATCGAGTGGTGATAGACTGAAGGTGTCGCCTTCAATTTTGTTCTCATTTGACATTCGGTTGATCTCGTCATACCCTAGAATTTGACTCTTGTAGTCTTTGACCACCGTACTGCAATCGTTGAGGGCCTATAGAAGAGTCTTCATCCCTCTCAGGCGTATTTACAACCCCCACTGATGAACATCATTGTCTTTTGAACAGAGTTGTCGGTACACTTGTGTACCTTTCATTCTCGTTACAAGTCGGGTACCACGATTTGTATCCATCACTCACCGAGTAATGGGGTTTTAATGGTTTCATGATTGAGTACTTATTCGGGGGTATCATCCTTGACACGTTCAATTACAGAGCGATGTTTGTATCGACTGTGATCAATGATGCACAGAACCTCCAAAAGGTAGTGATGCATCTAGTACACACTATGTATAGGTAGCATGATTTCAATCCTCTATGATTAAAATTAGAGTTCAGACGTACCATGTTTGTTCCATATCTCATGCAAAAGTCATGACACGGGCTTAGTTGTGAAACGATTACATTTGCCTTTGAACCCTGTAGCACAATGGGACGTGCGACTGTTGTATAACACGTCATGCACCCACCAAACCACTTATTTGGTAAAATGGCGTCGTATCTTAAACATCAGCTGATATTTTGAGCTTGATCAAATTTAACAAATCATTTGTGATCATTCACATATTCAACCTATCCATAACGTGATGTTGTGATTGACACACCAACAGTTTGTAGGTAAGGTTTTTGTGCATGTCGTACACGTTCTCCATGCATGTCGTGTACCTAATTTCACCTTCTTAAAGTAAAATGTATGAATCACATAACTTGAACCATTGAAAAGGGGGTTGTCTCCAGCACTTGGTCCTGCACGCTTACCTCTTGCGGTAATGCAAATTGTGCTTGTTTTGGAACAAGTGCTCAACCAAATGGGCTTTTGTAGCACGTTTCATCTATGGATACGGAGGAGTCCATCCACCTTTACCATGGTCCAAAAATGAGGAATCATACTTTTCACACGTGTGATTTATTAGTTTAATTTCTTTCAGTTCTTCCTAAAGTATCTTTTCATATTGCTATCGGAAGAGGTAAAGTTTTAAACTTTAAATTGTCATCTCTATCTGCGATGATTGAGGTTGTTATGTTTTTATTACAAAATTTATGCATACATGTGATCGCCATAGCAGTCTATGGTTTTCTTTAGACATGCCTGTCGGCCCTCTATTCAAAGAATTTGATAGTAAAACCATCCTAGAGTTTGTCGAGATACCTTCTGAACGTCAAACAACATTTTCCCAGCGCTTCGAATAATGCGCTTGACGCACTTGCTCGTAAAACCACCTTGTACATAGATCGTATGCTTTCATTTTCTGGTCTAGCATAAGTTTGCATGACTAGGTAATGAGTTTGGTTTGTTCTTGCTAGTTGATGCAACACGTTACGACCGGCACCTATGTTTTTAGTGCAATCGACATCTTATACCATGTGTTGTTCCATTGACACTAACATGGCTCATCCAACTAGAATTCATGGCCATAGTGTGTTCGACACTCGCATCAGTGGTGCATTCAGCACACATGACAAAGGTGCAACCCATAACTTTTGTCAATTGTGCAATCAATGTTTATGATAACGGTGCATCCGGCACTCATGTGAATGTTTTCACCGACACAGTCATCTGCCATAATTGTGCATTCGGCACTCGCATGAATGCTACGATTGCATTCTCCATTTCTACCATATTCAAATTGCAATCGAAACTTGTCAATTTGGAGCGATTGACCCTCGTGCGAAGATTTCTTCCATGCTCTGTGTGTTGAGTGCGATCGACACTCACCTTCTTGTTTTGTTGAAATCCAAGCACAAATGACTTACCCGGCATCCCTGGTGCAATTGGCACCCATTGGATATGCAAGCAGAATTTTCTTTGGTCATGTCTCTTGTAGAATATGAGTAGTGTTTTTGAATCTAACACCATGAATGCATTCAACAACCATGACTAAAGTGCAACTGACACTTACTTGAGTGCTAGATTCTACACCGGCGAAAATGTTCCCAACCGGCACTTGTGGTAACGTTAGTAGTGCAATCCGCACTGACGTCCATGATGTGGTCAACGCTTGTGTAACCATGCAATCGACGCTCATTTTCTTCACTCCCTACATTACGAATCATGACAACCTGTAAGCAAGCAATCGGATGGGCGCACCATGTGCATTACCTATAAGATTTCCAACTGAGAATCCGTCTTGATGTACATCATCGTTCTTGTTTTGTAACCCAGTGTGCCCTCTAATGGCCCTTTTACGCAAAAAAAAATTACAACCCGCGTTGAGCCATGTCGTTGCTTTGAAAGGTTAGCCCTTCCAAGATTTCTCACAAAATGCTCCAAAATCTGAGATTAATTTATAAGAATTTAGACATTTTCGGTACTAAATTTCTCGCATTGAAGCATTTCCGAGTGAATTCCGTTCAAGATTTGCTTTTTCTTGTTGTTTTACTCCCTTTCTTGACAAATTCGGCATGTTGCATGGAAACTTGTCTATTGTCCACTTTTTTCATTTGAATTCTTCCAAACATTCAACTAAAACTTTGGATCTATATAGCTCATCCAGAGCTTTGGATCGCTTATTACAACAGTGAACCCACGGCCAACAAGGCCAAACCTCAGTTTCAACAAGGAAATCGTCCTTGCCTCTAGTGTTAGGGACACTTAAAATATTTTCACTTCACGTAAATTCAAAGCTCATAGTGAGCTTCCAACTACTTTTCTTAATGCCTAAATAGTCGCCAAAAAAAGAAAACATCCTTGTTTGTATG
Organism: Penium margaritaceum; assembly: GCA_023375785.1. Classification (NCBI taxonomy): domain Eukaryota; kingdom Viridiplantae; phylum Streptophyta; class Zygnematophyceae; order Desmidiales; family Peniaceae; genus Penium; species Penium margaritaceum. Next base: position 139,406 of record SZWC01001628.1, read on the forward strand.
TGGAACCAGCTGGGTCCAAAATACATGGAATTTAGGAGTCAAATCTCCATCACAAAAAGAGGTCACGTGGAATTCCGATGTGGAATCGAATGATGACGTCTTCATTTCCAAATGTCTTGGTTACCCACTGTGCAACTTGTGCACGTCTTGGTGGAAGAGAAATGTCATTCATAACACGTTTTTTTAATGTGCGGGACCATGCCCTTTGGCGGAGAGAAGGAGGGGGGGTAGCTTCTTTGCCCTCTTCCTCCTTGGGTCGTTAGCCCTTGTCAGAGGGAGGGAGGACGAGGCAGAAGGCGGTCGCCTCCTTGCCTCCCCCTTAGGTTGTCGGCCCTCTGAAGGAGGGGAGAAGGGAGGAAACCTCCCCTCTCTCCCCCATGGGTTGTGGGCCATGTGAGGGGGTGAGAAGGGGGAGATCGCCCTTGTCCTCCTCCATGGGCCAGCGGTCCTCATGATGGAGAGGGGGGGTAAGACACCCCTTCTCCTCCCTGTGACAAGGGAGGGAGGAGGGGGAGAGGGAAGTGTGAATGCCCTCTCTCCTTCCCCTTGGTGCCGTCGGCGCCAAGGGGACGTCGGCCCACATGAAAAGGAAGGGGGAGAGGGGAGGGGGAATGACCTCTCTCCTTCCCCTTGGTGCTCTCAGTGCCATGGCCGAGGGGGAGGGGGCCATTCGCCCCTCTCCTCCCTCTCTGCGCCGTCAGCACAATAAAGGAGGAGGAGAGGGGGGACTTTTCCATCTCTTCCCTCTCGACACCGTCGATGCCATGGAAAAGGGGGAGAGGGAGGCACATACCTTTCCTCTCGCACAAGACCATTTTGTGACTAACTGTGGAACCAAAATATAAGTCCTCAAAGTATTCATGTTAGGAGAGCGGGCCAATGATCGCCTCCACCATTTTGGCTGAGACGAATCGCGCCACAAGTAGGCACATCCTTCATAGGGAATTTTGATGAACACACATCCTAAAACCCTATCGTTCAAGGTGGCACAACCACATGGAAACAGAGCTCTAGCAGCCCATTAAAGTGGAGGAGTGATGCAATGGATCTCCCATCGCGACCCTCCTCTTTGCCCCAAATTCGGCACACAGACCGAATCGTACACAATTGTCAACAACGGACACTTTTATTGAATCAAGCATGTTACGCCTAGGTTGTGGAGGAGCGGTTTATTGATCTCCTTGGTGCAGTTTGTACAGCCTTCACCCCCATCACACTTGATGAACCAGACGCCACGAAGGTGGATGATCTAGCAAAGCAGGGAGAGACAGTGGACGTGACCTTGTACTTTTGCCTCATTGGCTCTCGAATGTGCTTGACCACGACCACACGACTCGACATCGCCTTTACCATCAACTTCCCTATAAATTTCTCATGGTGTCCTAAGGCGTGAGCCCCTCACACGGCTTGCGAGGAGTGAGGAATGTGGTTTTTACATAGTACCTTAGACTCTGTTTTTAACAACAGTGTTTAGTGGTAGTCAACCATTACATGGAGAATGACGGGGCCTAAAGGCATGATGGGCATAGAGATTGGCTACATGTTCCCGCTGAGTGGCATTGTTGTGTCGTGGTGTAATGATAATTAGAGATGCATCACACGTAACTCATCAGATGCTAAGTATGTTGCGATGGGGCCGAGGTGTAACGAGGTGCCCCTGATTTTTCTGGCATACTCCGGGCTCATCCGATTTTTTGGGGCATGCTGGCCATTTTCTGTTTTCCAGAAATTTGGCTCGCGGTCGAGCTTGCCTCTGCTCGACCGCGATTGTGTGGATCGAGGAGGAGGAGCGAGCGAGTGACGAAGCACGGCATACTCTACACGCCAGGGGCATGTTTCGCTCGTCACTTCACAAGATTTTCTGAACACGCCACGCGAGGGTGGCTTTCACCCTCTCGGCGAGTACCGTAACGTCGACGCTACCCGCCGAGGGGTAGTTTCGACTGACAACCTCGACAGTGCGCGCGGTCAATGGTGGAAGTAGTTCTGTTGACTGCGACCGTGCCATCAGTGGCGTGCGCAACAGGGCGACCGCACCCACCACTGAGAGCCATACGAAGCTAACGCAGGGGCTCGCCGCAAGACAACATGGACCGTCGATCCAGATGATCGACGGCCAGGCACTTCTCAAACTAAGCGTTAGGTGCAAGTAGGGCACCGGGTAAAGGTGCAAGTAGGGCACCGGTTTCAGGAACAAGTAGCTTGTTGTAGCAAGCTAGGAGAGGAGCAAGCTAGGGAAAAGACTACCTGGCCGGACAGTATATATACCCTGTACGCAGTTCAATCTCATTAACCTGTATTTCCAACTCTGGCTTCCAGACTTCTCCAAGTCGAATTTTCTGCTGTGACTGTGCTCTCCACACACTAAAGCCTAATCTCTAGAGAGCACCCAATCTCATATATGGTATCAGAGCTAGAGCCACACGTTGGGCGGAAGCACTTCCGGAGCTCTACAACTTCAAGGAGCGGAGGCATGGATTACGCCGGACAATGTCGAGGCTGGTCGAGAGGGAGATTGCTGGACCAGAATTCAAAACCAACGCACGAGCCAACCTCTGGAAATTTTTTCTATATTTCCAGAGCATCCACACGGCCTATTGTGCGCGCATGGGAGACCACGGGTGACTCCCACGCACTTTGAAGACGTCAGATTTTCATGCCGGACTGCTGAATTACTGCCGAATGTTTTTTCGATTGCTGCCGAAACGCTGCCAATTTTTTCTGAAGATCTCCTACGGCCAAACATTCGCTAGAGCCATGGAGCACACCCTGCAGTAGATCGTAGAGCAGCTGGGAGCCCTCACGCTGGAGAACGAGCGGCTCAATCGGCAGATGGCTGATGTGCGGGACGGGAGTGGCACTAGACAGGATAGGGCGGCCCGGCCAAGGAATCCGCCAAGACCAAAGCCAAAAACTCCGGAACCGTTCAATCCCTCCGTTGAGGGTGCGAGCGTACGGACCTGGTTGTTCGCGATGAATAGCTACTTTGGGGATCAGGGTCATCCTCCAGAGGATGATGTTGTGCGTGTTTCATTTGCAGTGACACTGCTATGCGGAGCAGCATTGGAGTGGTGGAGGAAGCTGAATATGCTGGCCACTCAAGGTAGGGGGAATGCAGCTGTACAACATGTTGTGTTGTGGCAGCCAGGCACGGGGCAAGCTGAAGCGCGCGTGCGGGCGACATAGGAGTAGTTTGAACAAGCCATCAGAGATCGATTTGATCTCATGAACGCCTCCATGGTCGCATGCAACAAGCTTAAGCACCTGAAGTAGATGTGCTCAATGCAGGAGTACACGCACCGTTTCGTGGCGCTGTGCTTGGAGATCGACGACATGCGCGGGCCGGAGATGGCAGACAAGTACCATGACGGCTTGAAGGCAGAAGTTCAACGCACGCTGGCACTAAGTGGCATCACGGAGATACAGGCGATGGTGGCCACTGCTGAGCACATTGACGCGCTACGCTACCATCAAGGGCGTTCCCGTGAGAAGTAGGAGAATTTTCAACGTCGAGCACAGCACCAACAAACCGACCCCCTGGAGATTGACGCAGTGCAAGGAGGCCAGCAGCAGAGCAAGCCGCGTAGTGGAAACTGTTGGATCTACGAGAAGCCTGGGTACCACAAGAAGGACTGTAAGAAGAAGCAGCGGGGAAATGGCAACCAATAATCAGTGGTAGACGGCCAATTGTTGGGAAAGCTTCGTCCGCATCAGCGAACACTAGCCTCGAAAGTCCTTCGACAACTAGGGAGTTGTCGAGTGTCTTGTTGCGGAGCAAAGGAAGCGGGAGCGTTCCGGGGATCCACCTGAAAGCCAAACTTTTATCGGCTTGTTCTGCGGATGGCGAGGGGTGCCAGACTCGCCGGCAGATTAAAGCATTGTTGGAGTGCAGCGCGTCGCACTCATTCTTTAGTGACGAGCTTGCAAAGAGGTTGTGGCTTACACGGCTACTTGGGAAGCCAACTACGGCCAAGTTGGTGCAAGGGGAGCTGGAGTGCGGACTGCCTCTGAAGCCTTTGAGGATCCGTCTGGGCAAGCTGTCGTGCGAGGTGAACTTTTGCACCTGCCCGATGGATGCCTATGACGCCATTTTGGGACGTGATTGGCTGCACCGGTGGAATCATGCTATGGATTGGGTACACAGCCAGGTGAAAGTGAAGATATGCGAAGAGCAAATCGTTTTGCCGCTATGGGTTGAGAAGAAGGACTTAAAGGCAGGCAAGGTGCCATAGTTGAGCTATGTGCAGCTGAAGCGCTGTCAGCGCAAGGGGGACCAAGTGTACCTTGTGTGGGTGTGGCAAAAGGGAGCAACTAAAGAGGTGGAGTTGTTGGTAGCAGAGGCAAAGGAACAAGAGGTTGAGCAGCAAAAAGCACCAACAGTAGAGCTGTCAGAGGGCATCAAGGGAGTGTGAGAAATCTACGGTGATGTGTTTCCTGCTGAGCTGCCAAAGGGTTCATCACTGAAGCGGGACATCGACCACATAATTGAGCTGGTTCCGGGAGCAACTCCAACGGTACGGGCTGCTTATCGCATGAGCGATAATGAGCTGGGTGAGCTGAAGAAGCAGTTAGAGGAGCTAAAGGAGCAAGGTTTTATCAAACCATCGGTGTCACCCTACGCTGCACTGGTCCTCTTTGTGAAGAAAAAGACAAGGGAGCTCCGGATGTGCGTGGGACTATCGTGCATTGAATAACGTAACGATCAAGAACTGGTACCCGCTGCCAAGGTTCGAGGAGCTGTTTGACTAGCTCAGGGGAGCACAGTTCTTCAGCAAGATTGAATTGCGCTCGGGGTACCATCAGATCCGGATTGCTGAGCACAATGTTGAGAAGACGGCGTTTCAAACGCGGTTCGGCCATTTTGAGTACCTTGTGATGCTGTTTGGATTGACCAATGCTCCTGCAATGTTCATGAGCCTCATGAATAGGATCTTCCATCCTCATCTGGACCAATTTGTGGTAGTGTTCCTTAATAACATCCTCATCTACTCTCAGACCATGGAAGAGCATCAGCAACACCTTCGGCAGGTGCTGGATATTCTTCGGAAAGAGAAGCTGTTTGTGAAGCTCTCCAAGCACGAGTTCGAGAAACGAGAGGTGGAATTCCTTGGGCACATCGTGAGCGGGAAGGGTCTCCGCATGGACCCAAAGAAGGTGGAAGCAGTGAAGCAGTGGCCGACACCAAAGTACGTGCGTGACATCAAGGTATTCCTGGGGTTTTTCAACTACTACCAGAAATTCCTCTGGGGGTACGTAGAGAAGGGTGCGCCACTGACTCAGATATTGAGGAAGAAACACCAGTGGGAATGGGGCGATCGGGAGCAGAAGAGCTTTGAGGAGCTCAAGGCTGTAATGTGTGACGCTCCGGTCCTGGTGCATCCAGATTCATCCAAGGAGTACGTCCTGGCGACGGACGCAAGCGACTATGCCATTAGGGCGGTGCTGATACAGGATCACGAGAAGGGGCCATAGCCGATTGCGTACGCATCGTGCAAGTTGCAAGGTGCGGAGCTTAACTACGTAATCCATGTGAAGGAGATGTTGGCGATGATCCATGCGTTCAAGCACTAGAGGTGCTACCTTGAGTCGCGGGACTGTGTGGTCTTCACAGACCATTACGTCCTGAAGTTTCTGAAGACACACCCAAACCTCAATCGTCGAAAAGCTCGCTGGATGGAATTTCTTGAGGGGAGTTTTGACTACGAGATCAAGTACAAGACTGGGAAGGTAAACCCGGTAGATCCGCTGTCAAGGAGGCCGGATTTGAGCCTCAATGCCATCTCAATGCTGATGGGATCTCCAGTCATGCATAGCATGTTCAAGCACGGCTATGGCATGGATAGTGAGTTCACGGGTGGTGCGTTGAAAGACGCCGCGTGGGATGGAGTGTATTGGCAAAGGGGGCAAGAGCAGGGAGTTTTCGTATCGGACTATGCACCATTGAAGCGGTTGTTGCTGGAGGAAGCGCATGACACCCACTACTCGGGTCACTTCGGCTTCGACAAGACGCTCAAAGCCTTGGCATGCCAATACAGGTGGTCATCAATGGCAACTGATTGCAAGAGGTTTGTGAGCAGTTGCGATGTGTGCCAACGCATCAAGGCATGACGGACGAAGCCACCAGGGGAGCTGTAACCATTTCATGTACCAGAGAGGCCATGGACATACATCTCGCTCAACTTCATTGGCGGGTTGCCTGTGACGCAGCAAGGCAACAACACGGTGTTGGTGGTGGTGGACTGGTTCTCCAAGATGGCACACTTCATCGTATGTCCTGAGAGTATCACAGCTGTTGGGACAGCTCAACTCCTCCTCAGTCGTGTCATCAAGCTACATGGAGTGCCGTAGTTGGTGGTCTCGGATTGCGATCCACACTTCACTTCGCTATTCAGGAGAGATCTCATGGAGAAGCTGGGCACGCGGGTAAAACTCACCACGACGTACCACCCACAGAGCGACGGGCAGACGGAGCGCATGAGCGAGACATTGGAGAAACTGCTGTGGAGCATGGTCCCACCGGATGGAGAGGGCTGGGAGGAGAAGCTCAGAGTGGCAGATTTTACCTACAACTCAGCGATGTCAGCATCAACCGGAAATTCATTGTTTGAGGTGGTCTATGGCCACCAGCCACTGAGCCCAGCCGCTCTTGCTACGAAAACATCTCTTCCGGCTGTGCAGCAGATTGCTGAAGGGTTTGCCACCACTTGGGCCGTGGTGCGGCAACGGCTATTGAAGGCACAGAAGCAGCAGAAGCGGCAGGCTGATAAGCATCGCTCTGTGGAGGAGTTCCAAGTAGGAGATCAGGTCATGCTGAACTCTGCTAACCTGCAGCTCATGGGAGCTGGGAGTCCCAAGCTGAAACCACGATGGGTGGGTCCGTTCCGCATTCTCGAGAAGCGATCGGTCATTTCATACAAGCTAGAGCGGCCAGCTCACCACACCATCCATCCGGTGTTCCACATCTCCCTACTTTGTGCCTATCGCGACCCCAAACTCTTCTTCCAGGGTTATGGGACGACTCCACCTCCTATTGTCCAGGTTGAAGACAATGAGGAGTTTGAGGTGGAGAAGATTCTGGCGGATCGCCAGAGGGGACATCGCCGTGAGTTTCTGGTGCTATGGAAGGGGTACCCGGCGGAGCACAACTCTTGGGAGCCAAAGGCCAACTTCCATGTTGGGGGTACCAACACTGTTCTCCAAGAGTATCTCAGACACGTCAGGACTTCGCGCCTCCAATGGGGGGGGGGGGGGGGTGAATGTAACGAGGTGCCCCTGATTTTTCTGGCATACTCGGGGCTCGTCTGAGTTTTGGGGGCATGCTGGTAATTTTCCGTTTTCCGCAAATTTGGCTCACGGTCGAGCTCGCCTCCGCTCGACCGTGGCTGTGTGAAGCAAGGAGGAGGAGTGAGCGAGTGACGGAGCATGGCGTGCTCCACATGCCGGGGGCGTGTTTCGCTCATCAGTTCGTAACAGTTTCCGAACACGCCACACGAGGGTGGCTTTCACCCTCTTGACGAGTAGAGTAACAGAGACGCTACTGCCTAGGGGCATTTTCGACAGACGACCTTGACAGCGTGTGCAGTCAATGGCAAAAGCAGTTCTGTTGACTGCGACCGTGGGATGGTCGCAGTACCATCGGTGGCGTGCGCAACAGGGCGACCGCACCCACCACTGAGAGCCATACAAAGCTAACGCGGCGGCTCGTCGCGAGACAAGATGGACTGTCAATTCAGATGATCGACGACTAGGCACTTCTCGCACTAAGCGTTAGGTGCAAGTAGGGCACCGGGTAAAGGTACAAGTAGGGAACTGGTTTCAGGAACAAGTAGCTTGTTGTACCAAGCTAGGAGAGGAGCAGGCTAGGGCCAGGACTAGCCGGCCGGACAGTATAAATACCCTGTACTCAGTTCAATCTCATTAACCTGAAATTTTTAGCTCTGGCTTCCAGACTTCTCCAAGTCTAACTTTCTGCTGCAAGTGTGCTCTCCACACACTAAAGCCTAATCTCTTGAGAGCACCCACTCTCACACAAGGGCTGCTTAAGGGATATGGCTAAACCGTCTAATTTGTGAGTTGCAAGAGTTTGAGTTAAAGCCAGAGTGCTATTGCCATTGTATAGAATTCTAGTGTGTTTTGTACACACACGACACACATTGATGTTGAGCATCACTTTGTGCATGATCTTGTGGAACGACATGTGATCTCCATCATCAAGGTTGGCACAAATATGCATCAAGGTGACTTCCTAACCAGTGGATTGGTGCGCGGAAAACTCATGCTCTCCATTCGTCTTCTCGAATTTCGTCCAGGGTAGCTAGGAGTGGGAGGTGTGCGTGTTCATTGCTAAGCATCTCATTTCACACATTGTGTCAATTTAACACATGTAAGGACATGTGTACTGTTGGCTCGTGAAGGAGTGTTGTGATGTGAGTGGTCCATGTTGCTTTGTACTGCTTACTATGACCACTCGTGTGTGTCTCTGCTTGTGAAGATTCTTGATGCAAACCCAGGTGGCGTTGAAGCACTAACGAATGGTGGCTCAACTCACCAACAGCTACCAAACTGCTGCCACAACGTCTCAAGTGCTTGCTAGGGTGATATGTAATGTTTTTGCAACCGCTAGTTTTGTCGAAATATTGGATTTTTAGCCTGATTTGTATGTTTTCATCATTTTTCCACCAATTTATCCAGGACTCGTGTATTGTTTGACTTGAGGTTTTGAATTTCTAGGTTTGGACGGTGCTACGTTTGGATGCCTCAGCGCAACGTTGCGGCCAAAAATGTGATTTTGTGCTAACTTTGGGACAAACTAAGATTATGGCGTGAGTCAGTCGCCGTGCGCTGCCATATGTATTTATGTTATTTGCTTATCAGTTTTAATTCCTCTATGCATTACATAGCTATTGGATCTAAGGAGTATGTGCACGTCTTCCCAACCTAACCCTTGTTGTGTCTTCCATCTACATGCTTGCTAGTGCATTAACCGACTTGATAGTGTCGTCATGTCGGTGAGAGCAAGGCTAGGAAGCTACTTGGTAGGTTCTCAAGTGTCACCATTCTAACATACACGAGTCCCTAAACTCTGTTCATGGGCACTTGTTTCATTTTTTAGGCCCACTACATGTCCACTCTTGATTTTGTATGGTGAGTGGCCTACAATGTTCCGTTCTAAAAGGGTTGAAAAGATCGAAAATCCTTCTTGAAGTGTTGACACCTATATTGACCCGCATCCATGCTTTGATATTGGCCGTTGACTTCTTGACGGTGCTCATATTTTGCAGAGATGCGCCTTAATCTTCTTGGTAGAGTTTCTCAAAGGAGCCTCTCACGAGGTGGCATTGCATTTGTTGCTCGACTCAAGCGCCCAAAACCCCAAGTATGCTTCATTTGTGTGTTGGCTATTATACATATGCACTTGAGAGTTCAGACACTTGTCATGAAAGTACACCAATTTGAACGTAAAAAATTTAATATTTTTCGAATTTATTGAGATGTATTGTTTTTGACACCTGCAAATTGTGAACCACCCACGTTCCGCTCTACACAATAGAGGTATGCATTTTTATTTAGACCTAAGAACCATAACTATTAGGAAGGAAAAAATAGGAACGATTTTCATAAGAGATTTGAAATTGCATATAGTAAAAAAATAGGCAAATTGTTTTTGTTAATACACACGTAGAGTTTGATGGATGACAATCTTGCAATCAGGGGTCCTTAGCTGATTGTTATTTAAAACTGGAGATCATGGGGCAATTTCCCGTTTGCAAGTACATGCAGGGGGTTTCTAGCCTACAATGAGGAAGAGGGACTGGCTTTGAGCAATTCTAGCAGGCTTTTTAAAAGGGCATGAAAATGTCAGAATCTTAGAGGGGCATGCGAAAATTTCAAGTGTGTGGCGGGGCATATAAAAATTGCAAAATTACTACAGACACACAAAATTTTCAAGCTCTTGGAGGGCTACACAAAAATGTCCAATTTTTGGAGGGGCATTGAAAAGTGCAAAAAACAATGATGTGACCTTCTGACGGGGCACATAGATTTGTCAACTTCTTCGTGGTTGCGCCACATCAGCATTTCGTTGTTCGACAATAGTATGCTGATGATTCTAAGAATCGTCTGTTTTCTTTGTTTCTCTCAATGGAAAAAGTAGAAATTTTATTCTTTTTGTGAAGGAAAGTTGGCAAGCTGAATGACACCCTGGCTTTTATTATCTCGTTCAAACGGAACCTCAAACGAGGGGGTACGATGCGCGTCGAGGAGGGTTGGAGGGAGGGCGAAAAGGGAGGGAGAGGACGACCAATGAGGAAGGGGGAGGGCGACCAACGAGGAGGGGGGAGGCGAGCAACGACAAGAAGTGGGAGGGCGGTGGACGAGGAGGTTTGGAGGGCGGGCGACGAGGGACGGGGAGGTCGACCGATGAGGAGGGGAGGCAAGCAACGGCAGGGGGCAGGAAGGCAGGCGAGAAGGAGGGGGGAGGCGAGCGACGACAGGGGGGGAGGATGAGGAAGGGGGAGGGGAGCGATAACCAGGGGGAGGGTGGGGCAACGAGGGGGGAGGCGGGAAGGGACGAGGGGAGGAGGGTTGGGGGATGAGTAAGGGGGGTTGTATGCGAAGAGGAGGCAGTAAAAAAATTAATAAACTTTCTAATGTCTACAGTGAGAGAAATAAAGAAAACAGGCGAATATTCAAAAACATTGTCGAACGATGGTATGCTGATGTGGCACAACGACAAAGAGGTTGACATTTATGCATGCCCGCCGGAAATGGACAGAGTTGTTTTCTTGCATTGTTGCATGCACTTCTGAAAGTTTGAAATTTTTGTGTGCCCTGCCAAAATGGTGACATTATTGTATGCCTCCTTAGGTAATTGAGATTGTGTTTGACTTTCCAGAATTTCAATATTTTTGTGTGCCCTTTTCGAAACCTTGCTAAAATCGCGTTTTCTTCAGTGGCTCTTTACGTTCGACTTGCGCTGAATCTCCGTCCACGTCAGAAAGCCGTCCATGCCATGTCCCTGCGCATGCCGCTTGTCGCTTTTAGGCAACCTCAAGCACTGCGCTGCGTCGCTTTGTATGTCAACCAATGGCAGGGGTGAGTGCTCGAAAGCAAATTGTTGCATCCTAGTAGCCGTACAAGAATGAATCGTTTCTTGAACAATCGATCAGACTCCCCATAAGAAGTAGGATAAGGAATGTAAACCAGAATAATTGTTTATCACAATCAGTTATAAAATGTGACTTGTTCAAAATGTTATGGATTGAGGACAGTTCGCCAACCATTGGCGTCGCGATCGTTGACAGCTGATTGGTCGCCTGGATAAGGGACTCTTCGTCTTTTCTCTTACCTACGCATCGTTGTCTCTGTCCGACGAGAGGCATTTCGGTGGATCAGAAACGAAATGAGCCATATCGAACCCAAACTTATCGAAGTGACCTGTGACGGTGCATGTGCATGCTATGGTCCAGGTTGTTCCTGGCGTCTTTCGTCTTTGGTCACGGAGAACCGTACGATGTTCGCTTCGAAAATCGATATGAATGCATGCCATCCTGCTACGTATCCTGCAAGCATTCGAGTTCCAATAAGTTGCATTCCACAATTAATGTGTGTTGCATGGAACTGTTCAAAATAGATCCCTCATTTCTCCTCAAAATCCCAATGCCGATGGTTAGTATTCCAGAAAGAACATACCAGCATCGAGTTCGGCAAACTGTAGGTTGAGCTTGTCACACGCAGCTTCATAGTCTTTACGCCCACGAAGGGACAATGAATAGATGAAAACGTTACAACGAGACAGAATTGTTACAGACGTTGACACTTTCACTTCAGTGGGCAGGTCCAGAGGCATAAAACCTTACCTGTGTTTTTACGACGATGCAAGAACCGCTACGGCTGCCGCGGTCGGCCCTAACAGCTTTCAATCTCCGGTGGTATTGTTTGAGGTCCCGTCTCTTCCTAGTCCCCACGGCGGTAGCGGTTCTGTCAGTGCCTTTCTGACGCCGTGAGAACATTTATGTTCGTGCAAAGCTTCGATTCGGCATTTCATTACAAGTTCCAAGCTTGTTCACTTTGTCGACTTTACACAGCCGGCTTTGGTGCTTCGCATCACCGCTGAATGTCGTTGAATAAATGACGTCATCTTTTCTTCGAACACAGCCAGTTGTAGATAGACCCGAAACCTTCAGAACACCTCCTGAACGAGGAAGCCATGGCAAATGAGCCACAGCAAAATCCGATCTCCGAAATCACCGCCGGTTTCAATGGATCTGGCACAGCCGCTTTCCATACTGGAAAGGTAGCGGTAATACAATTTTTTGTTCAGATTCGGAAGAACTTCTGATAGCGTTCATGCGCGAGTGTTTAACCTGATACCTCATATGAGGTATCAGGTTAAAAGAAAGGGCTTCAACATGCCAAATAAGTTAATTCCTTATCGACGAAATGCAACGATCCAGGGCCTGGGAAAGATCGGAACTCATTAAAACTCACTACCTCGGACAAGAATGATCCAACTTGAAACAAGGGAGCCATTATCGAAACCTGTTTTACCTTCAAACTCAAACAAGAGGCAGGTGTTGCACGCAAAGCGTGCATAGGGTTACATAGCAACCGAGCAAAAGTATTCATAGCTCTAACAGGCTAAATAATTACCTGGTTTCTGGACCACATAATGGAAGGTTTGCCATGAGAATTTACCTCGTCCATGGAAACGAGATCTGGTTGTAAATGCACTGCCAAACTGTCACCCACATTCGTTCAAACTATTTTTTTGTTCGCCCATGTGTGCTTTTCAACATTGTATATGGTTTGGGCAAAGCATTCATAAACTACTTCAAGTTATGCTGGATCTATTCCAGCTTGTGTGGATGTAAAAGCTAAATAAAACAATAAAAAATCTAACAAATGCGCTTCAGATTACAATATTATTTACAAAAATTCACCAGCACATTGAACAAGAACCTCAAAAGGCATTTTTTCTCTTTTTTTTATGAATTTGGTTTTATCTCATGATTAATTTATTTAAATATTATTAATTTTTTCTTGTATTGTGAAAGTTTCACACGTCTATTATGAAATTCACAACATAGAACCTGATCTATAAAAACTTCGGATGAATTTTGAATGTTTCCTTATGTTATAAAAAATGATTTGACGTAATTATAGGCAGAATTCAATTTATTTACCTTATTGTATGATTATGGTTGAATTTATTTTCTTTCAATTCCCTTTTGAACCTGTTTGAAGTCGGGTTCATGAGTCTGAAGCATGTCGACCAATTCTGTGAAACAAGACAGGGCGAGGCCAAGGAGGAGCGACATAGAGGGAAAAATAATGATAAATTTTGCTCGCAAATGGACTGGAGGGGTTGGACCCAACCGAACGTTTTTCCTGGTGTTGGACTGGTCATTTCGTACTATTCTGGGTTTGTTCGGACATCTAGGTTGATGTCCGTGATTTTTTTCTTCTGGGCCGACCCTGATTGTGCATCCGCGTGGTGGGGGGGCATATAGTCCTACAAATTCTTGCACCCTGATTGGTGGATATGTCAGAAAAATGACCGATCCACCAATCCCGATTTTCTTGTAGCATCTTTTGGCCACGAACGAATTGTAATAGGTTACTATGTAACCCAAAAATATCAATACGTACTCTCAGCGAGAGGTGCACTAGGAATGTCATAAGTATTGCATAAATTTTTTAAGGGTGAGGCTGGTTGCGGTCGGAAACATGGGTTGAACGCACTCAACCCACGATTCCAACCAAATCGGATGCTGCTACAGAACTTCCTCCTCCCGCTCGGTTGAGTTTAGTGGTTGGGTGGTTTTCGCGAGTTTGTTTTTACCATCACATGCTGAAAATACAATTGGAAAGCAAGGTTCGCTTCCTCATTTATTTCTCACAACATGCATTTCTTTCACGATTTCGCAAGGATGGCCAGCTTCACATCATAGGTGGGAATAGGCGAGTACGGGTGGATATGGGTGAAACCATAGACTTCACCCACGCACGTCCGTGACGTATATAATGGCCTAGCGCTAGGTAGGTTATACAGGACACCAAGTGTCCTTAATGTCGTGGGTGGATGGACTGGGTGTTATGTCGCCCACTCATTCCCACCTGCGACCAATTTTGCAGTTCGAACGACAGCTTGCTTTGGCTGGCAAAGTTGGTTGGACTGTCTGTGCAGAGCATGGCCGCTCTTTGGCCATGCTTTATGCAAGGGAAGTGGAATGGGGATGTCTCCCCACTCATGCTACGATGGAACGGATCAGAAGACACATAGGGTGAGGCTCGGAGTTGTTGGAATCCGTCGTCAACGACGGATTCCAACGAGAAACGAATGTGCCACTCACCTTCGCACGCGATATCGTTGGCTTCCGTCGTTGGACCATCGATTTGACAAATTTATTGAAAGTTTTTTGCCACTCTTCCCACACACTGCGCCACCAGCATTCGCTACTACCTACAAAGGCGAGCGCTGGGTCACCAGCCATTTCTCTTTTGATCGTGTCTGTTTCCCATCCCCCCGGCCCACTCCTACCCTCCTGGCAATCTGCCTGCATAGCAGACTTTAGCCCTTGCCCAAATGTTTAGGACCAATGGACGCGGCAGAAGGAGGAGAGGGGGTCGTCCCTAAAGAAATCATGCAGCAGTTACTGGCTCTTAGCATCTTCATCTACATATATGCCACACTACCGTACCTGAAACGCGCGTACCTCACCCGTCCACTTCACGGGAGTGAATTTTTTGATGAGCTACTCTCCCGAGAAGCCAGTGCCATGCGCGTTTACGACACCCTCGGGCTCGATCCATGGCGTTTTGATAAACTGGTGCGGGTGTTGGAGGCTGCTGGCTTGACACGCACCCGTGGTTTAAGCATTGAGGAGTCCATCACAATTTTTCTGTGCACTATGCTTGGTGGCAAGGGCCAACGACGGCTGACAGAGCACTTTCAACATTCCAAGGAGACTGTGGGGAGGCACTTCGGTCGCGTCATGTGCCGAGTTCTCGAGATTGCGTCGAAAGTGATTCACTTGTCTCCAGGCGATGGGATTCCTCAAAAGATTGCGACGAACCCAAGGTTCATGCCATGGTTCAAGAATTGTGTGGGAGCAGTTGATGGCACCCACATCCCTGCTTGGGTCCCAATCGACATGCAAGGGCTGTATTGGAACAGAAAGGGTCAGAAAACCCAAAACGTCTTCATCGCTGTCAACTTCAACGAGACAATTGCATGGGTGCACGCTGGCTGGGAGGGGAGTGCCCACGATGCTTGCGTGTATCGGCATGCTTGTGTAGAGGGGTTCGTTGTGCCAGAAGGGAAATACTTCCTTGCAGACGCAGGCTATCCACTGTCAATGGATCTACTGACACCGAACCGTGTTTTTCGTTACCACTTACTCGAGGATCCGATGCACGACGAGGTGAACATTCCGGAAAGCCCACAGGAGCTATTCAACATGCGCCACTCCTCCCTTCATATGACGGTGGAGCGCATCATCGGTCAGCTGAAGCAGAAGTTCAAGATTCTTGCAGACATGGAGGGTTATTCCCTAGGTGCCCAAGCTGACATTGTCATTTCTTGTTGCGTCTTACATAACACTTTTCTCCTTGCAGGGGCAGAGGATGGGGGTTACATGGATAACTTCCGGCTGAACATGGATGTTGTGCACGAAGGTCTGCCTGACGCAGACATCTTAGGCGATGAGAGGGATGCCCCAGCTGACGCAAGAGCTTTTTGTGATGGCTTGGCTAGGGAGATGTATCTGGTGTATATCACTGACAATGCAGCTGGTGGGATGTAGACCCACTTCCTATGTGTTCACCTCACTCAATTACGAATTCAATCTTTCCCATTGCCATTTGTTGTACTTGCACATGTATACAAATCTCACGACAGCAAGTTGTACATGGCAAGTCTAAAGTACACGATACGAAGTGGTCAGATTTGAATGGTGTTCTTCATGGACAGGAAAGACAAGAGGCATAACACATCATTCCGTGTTAACATCAGTGAGCCATCTACGCCCCGCTGCATACCCGCGACTATATGCACCACGACATTCTACATTAAGACGTACAGCACGACATGCTGCACACAAGGTCCATTCTCTAACGTGCAACAGCTTAAAGCATATCATGAAGCTGCTGACGAACGGGAAGAACCAGTCTTGACCATGGACATGGAGATCCATGCGTACCGGGACGCTGCATAATGCACCACGTGGATGAAGAGTACAAGGCAAAAGAAATAGTCAATTTCACATTGTACACTTGTGCAAAGGTGCACGTTTCCAAACATGTAAAGGGGGGGGTTGTGAGGGAAGGGGGAGGGAAACATGGAATTGCAAATAAGTGTAAATGAGCACATTTTTACACAGATTTGGGGGTATGTGCAAATGTAAACATCTTTAACGGGGGGAGGGGGGAGGGGGAACACAGTTTTGCAATTGTATGCAACTCAGCACATGTGGAAGGAGGTGGGAGGGGGACGCATTTGTAAATGTGTGCAAATCAGAAAACATTTACACTGATTTGGGGTGGATGGGGGGGTTGCACAGTTGCATTTCTGTGCAACTGAGCAGAGGTGGAAGGATGTTGGGGGGGGGGGACCATTTGCAAATATGTGCAAATGGTCACAGGTTGAAGGAGGGGGGGGGGAATGTGCAAATGTGTGCAAATGAGCACATTTTGGCACAGTTTTACGGGTATGTGCAAATGTGTGGACATCAGCACAGATGGAAGGAGGTGAGGGGGGGTGGGAGATTTGCAAATCTGTGCAAACCAGCACAGGTCGAGAGGGGGGAAGGGGGCGGTGCACACATTTGCAAATCTATGCACCTGAGAACAGGTGGAAGGGGGGGGGGATTCACACATTTCCAAATCAGTGCAAATGCATACGTTTGCATAGCTTTGCAAGGCGGGGGGGGCACACATTTGCAATTCTGTGCAAATGCGTACATGTGGAAGGGGGGTTTCACAAATTTGCAAATTTGTGCAAATGCGTACATGTGGAAGGGGGGTTTCACAAATTTGCAAATTTGTGCAAATGCGTACATGTGGAAGGGGGGTTTCACAAATTTGCAAATTTGTGCAAATGCGTACATGTGGAAGGGGGGTTTCACAAATTTGCAAATTTGTGCAAATGCGTACATGTGGAAGGGGGGTTTCACAAATTTGCAAATTTGTGCAAATGCGTACATGTGGAAGGGGGGTTTCACAAATTTGCAAATTTGTGCAAATGCGTACATGTGGAAGGGGGGTTTCACAAATTTGCAAATTTGTGCAAATGCGTACATGTGGAAGGGGGGTTTCACAAATTTGCAAATTTGTGCAAATGCGTACATGTGGAAGGGGGGTTTCACAAATTTGCAAATTTGTGCAAATGCGTACATGTGGAAGGGGGGTTTCACAAATTTGCAAATTTGTGCAAATGCGTACATGTGGAAGGGGGGTTTCACAAATTTGCAAATTTGTGCAAATGCGTACATGTGGAAGGGGGGTTTCACAAATTTGCAAATTTGTGCAAATGCGTACATGTGGAAGGGGGGTTTCACAAATTTGCAAATTTGTGCAAATGCGTACATGTGGAAGGGGGGTTTCACAAATTTGCAAATTTGTGCAAATGCGTACATGTGGAAGGGGGGTTTCACAAATTTGCAAATTTGTGCAAATGCGTACATGTGGAAGGGGGGTTTCACAAATTTGCAAATTTGTGCAAATGCGTACATGTGGAAGGGGGGTTTCACAAATTTGCAAATTTGTGCAAATGCGTACATGTGGAAGGGGGGTTTCACAAATTTGCAAATTTGTGCAAATGCGTACATGTGGAAGGGGGGTTTCACAAATTTGCAAATTTGTGCAAATGCGTACATGTGGAAGGGGGGTTTCACAAATTTGCAAATTTGTGCAAATGCGTACATGTGGAAGGGGGGTTTCACAAATTTGCAAATTTGTGCAAATGCGTACATGTGGAAGGGGGGTTTCACAAATTTGCAAATTTGTGCAAATGCGTACATGTGGAAGGGGGGTTTCACAAATTTGCAAATTTGTGCAAATGCGTACATGTGGAAGGGGGGTTTCACAAATTTGCAAATTTGTGCAAATGCGTACATGTGGAAGGGGGGTTTCACAAATTTGCAAATTTGTGCAAATGCGTACATGTGGAAGGGGGGTTTCACAAATTTGCAAATTTGTGCAAATGCGTACATGTGGAAGGGGGGTTTCACAAATTTGCAAATTTGTGCAAATGCGTACATGTGGAAGGGGGGTTTCACAAATTTGCAAATTTGTGCAAATGCGTACATGTGGAAGGGGGGAGGGGGTTTAACAAATTTGCAAATTTGTGCAAAGCATCACAGGTAGAAGGAAGTGGAAGGAGGGGGGCACAGATTTGGGAGGGGGGTTGGCACAGATTTGGGGAGGGGGGGTTGCACAGATTTGGGAGGTGGGTGGGTTGGCCCAGATTTGGGGGGGTGTTTGCACAGATTTGGGGGGGAGGGGGTTTGCACAGATTTGGGGGGGGGATGTTGCACAGAGTTGGGGGGGGGTTGCAAACAGGCAAATTGTGCTACTAACCTTGCGTGCTAGCCTGCCCATTTTTCTTGCGTGTCTTGGTCGACACAGCAAAACCACTCCGCGCTGCGCGGTTCCTTACTAATAAGCTGCATTATATGAGCTTTTTTGTCCGGCGTGACGTTCAGGCCGGCGATGATCTCACGTGCCTTGACCAACCACTTAGAGCTGTCAAGACCCTACATTCGCTCCAAACTTCCGGCCAGCTTTAAGGCAACGTGTGCTAGGCTGCGGCCAGCGCTTAATCCTGAGCGTCCACGGCCAAGTGCGACACCAATCCCCTCATCCAAAACGTGCCGGACTCGCGGATTGTGACCATCTCCATTGCCGCCACCACCCGCCACCCTGGCACAAAAACGTGGAGGGACGGCCCCACCCGCCCCTACTCCAGCCCCTACCTGGCGAGCAGCACCAGCTGCTGCTCCTGCCCCAGCCCAACCCGCCCCTACTACAGCTTCACCCGGCCTGCCCCTGCCCCAGCCGCCCTTGGGCCAGCCCATCCCGCCCCTACACCTGGTCCAGCCCAACCCGCCCCTGCCCCAGCCCCAGCCACCCCTACCCCTGCCCCAGCCCAAGCCACCCCTGCCCCTTCCCCAGCCACCCCTGCCCCTGCCCCAGCCGCCCCTGCCCCAGCCCCAGCCACCCCTGCCCCTACCCCAGCCAGCCCTGCCCCTGCCCCAGCCACCCCTGCCCTTGCCCCAACCGCCCCTACCCCAACCCCAGCCGCTCCTGCACCAGCCACAACTGCCCCTGCTCCATCTCCAGCCGCCCTTGCCCCTACCCCAGCCACCCCTGCCTCAACCCCACCCGCCTCTGCACCCGCCGGCCCTTGACTAGCAGTAGCAGCTCCTGTTGCGCCCTCACCACCCTCCGCAGCAGCTGCAGCTGTCCCTACACCAACTGCACCCACAACGGTAGCCCCCCCATCCTGACGGGGTGTAGGAAGCAAGCCGACACCTGCTGCAATTACACTTGCACGCTGAAAGCCAGGTTGCATGAGGTTAGGGGGCTCCGGAGCCATGAGCTCCGCAAGATATCCCTGTTCGTAGGCTTCGTGCCCCACCACGATTTTTCCCATATGCTGTCACTCTCGTGGACCTCGTCCAAGTCCTCGTTCAGGTCTGCTATCTTCACAGTGTCAGGTTCAAGCTCGAGCAGGATCTCCGGGGGGATGTTCTCCATGTCACGCAGAGCCCTATGGACAAGCTACTTTGACGCATTGTCCTCCTTGGGGGGCGGGTTGTCCCACAGCACAGCCCTCTCCCGCACCCCCATAACACTACAAGCATTGCTCCCGGAGGCCATGACATGCGGCCGCACACGATGGCATTCGTCAAACCACTGTGAGTTCCTGTCCTTCCTCCCGCCTATCCCTTGGCTGTCCCCATGACGAAACTCCTTCCAACATTCGGGGTCAAGGACCGGCGCCCCATCCTTCCACCTTGCCCCACTTAAGTTCCTCACCTCGCACGCCTTGTGGAACCAGCCCTTTAGGTTGTGCACTCGGTTGCGCACTTGCTGTGGAGTGTAGACAAGGTCCGGCACTTGTACAGCAGCTCGCGCAGCCTTCAACTTGTTGTTGTAGGTTATCGCAAGGTTGCCCCAAAAGTCAGCCTTCCAACCTGCTGCTTTACGCATTGACAATGGAAACTCCGCAAGGACGTTGAAGAGGACTTCAGTGTCCAGTCGTAAGGACCAGGCGCGCTCTTGCGCTTTGTCGCCGCCGTCAGCTTCCTCAGCTTGCTTCTGTTGCAACACCGAGGGTCCTGCACCCTCTGTGTTCAGAGCCTGTAGCGACCTCCTTGCCTTAGAAACTGTGCGTTGTGGCTGGTTGACGCGACGTTTCCCCTTCAGCTGCGACTGTGGGGAGGGTGAGAGAGCCCCGCTACCGCTGGCCGTCGCTAGGCTGCCTTGGGAAGAGCAAACCGATGGCGAACTGGACTGAGGAAGGGCACCAGGGGCGGACGCGACAGCACGTGGGAAGGTGAAGGGCTTCCGCCCTCCAGAGGCTGACGCGTCAGCGGAGGCCATGGTGAGGCGCTAGGGTTAGGGTTACTGACGACGAGGGAGGCGGTCGTGGGGAAAGGGGGCGAGCGACGAGGCCTCCAACGAAGCGTTGAACGATCGTTGAGGCGTCCAGGATGGTCTTCAACGACGGCCGTCGGTGTGATAGGGAGGGGGATGGATAGCCTCCTCACGCCGCTTGGGTTCGAGGATGGCTTGTCGGGGTGTGGCTTCAGCGTGCTGGGCATGCTCGTCCTTCGCAAGCACGCTGACGCATTCTCACCCGGTTCGCCGCATCCCCATCCGGGGTATGGCACATCGACAACCGACGGGCGTTAAGCATGAGCATGACGACATCGATGCCCAGTTTGAATGGCTGTGTTTTAAAAAAGCCCTTCAAAAAGCGTGTTTTAACGCACAAAAATCGATGCTTCCACGACGCATCCCAACGATCCAGCCACGGCACTTGCAACTTCCGGGCCCAACGACTCCCAGCCTCACCCATAGGATCTTGTCCACCGAGCCAAATGTTTGGATGTGCGCATGTCTCATGTAGACACAGCTTCGACATGGGCAACCGGCATGATCTTGGAGAAAATGCTGACTAAAACCGTTAAAAATCGATGTTTCGACCATCCAAACCAACCAAGCAGCCGCGAGTTGGGAATTTCAGCCCAACCCTCCATTTCGACCGCAACCAGCCTCACCCTAAGAGAGGGATGATCGCTCGAAAGCCAGGGTAACTTCGGAACCGCTTGCTGAAAAGATGTCCACCGACCGATCGAAATCGTCCCCGGCGTGCAGCCAACCTCAGCCATCCCTCTCATTTTCTACTGAGCGGGCTGCTACGTCTGTCAGCTCCCACGGACGTTCGCGAGGGCTACCCACTCCCTTCCCTCAACCCTCCCCCTCCGTTTCCCTCCTGCCTCTCCCCTTCTCCAACCCCGATCACCTCATCTCTGCCTCCTGCTGCCTCCTGTTGCCAGCCTCAACCGCCGCCTCGCCATCCTCGTCCGCCATCCTCCCCCTTCCTCTCATCGCCCGCTCCCTTCAGTGCGCCGGCCTTCATTCATTTCACATTCTGTGCACAGTGGCGTCATTGTCGTGTATCGTTGTGCTCACTCGACGAGTACACCTCCCACACCGCAACCCCGTACCACCGTGCTTGGCAACTCTCACCGCCACAGAACTCTGCCAGGGGGCCTGTTCCCGCCACTAGCAGACCGCCACATCTGCCCAACCTCTTCCCATCTCGCTTGCTTCCCGCTGCAGTCGCCCGTCCCTTTCCCCTAGCTCGAGCATCGGCTCAACATTAGGCCAACGACTGCCACACCGTTGTTACCGCCACACCCTTCGTTCCCGCTCCCCTCTGACCCTGACACTCTGTTGCGAGTCTGTATAGAAGAAAACATAATTCGGCGCACTCTTGTCCACTCGCCATGCCTCAACCACCTGGGTCGGCCGCCACTGCTGTTCAGTTTTTCTGAACCCTGCTCAGTCTTCATGCAGATGGACTCAATTCCGCTCAATTCCTCTCGGTCTCAGTCAATTCCGCTCAATTCGAGTCAATTCCGCTCAATTCCACACAATTCCGCCCGATTCCCCTCAATTCCACTCACAACCGCTCAATTCCGCTCAATTCCCCTCAATTCCACTCAATTCCGCTAAATTCCACTCAATTCCACTCAGTTCCACTCAATTTCGCTCAATTCCACCCAATTCCACTCAGTTCCACTTAATTCCACTCAATTCCACCCAATTTCGCTCAATTCCACTCAATCCCGTTCTACTACTCAATTCCACTCAATTTCACTCAATTCCACTCAAGTCCATCCAGTTCCACTCAATTTCATCAAATTCCACTCAGTTTCATCCAATTTCACTCAATTCCATTCAATTCCACTCAATTTCATTCAATTCCACTCAATTCCACTCAATTCCACTCAATTCCACTCAATTCCACTCAATTCCACTCAATTCCACTCAATTCCACTCAATTCCACTCAATTCCACTCAATTCCACTCAATTCCACTCAATTCCA